>CM067366.1:49976149-50183649 GCA_034401795.1 Chaetoderma sp. LZ-2023a | reverse complement strand
ACGCGTTTTATTTGTGCAGTTTTTATCTAAGATTTGCCAAGTCCTCCTGTGCCATCTGCTGGTGAGTTATATATCATTGCAATCCATATGGTTTATAGATCACGAAAATACTAATATGTCAGCTATATTTATTCAGGGTTTACCCACATTCTTGTTAGAATAGTGTGACTGCTTTACTTATGTATATGTACATCCGTCACAAAATATAATGAAAAATTGTGTTAAAATAAAAACAGATGTTCCAATTATACTGACTTTGTACATCCTATTTACAAATGCCATATATTTACAAAAAAATATTAGATAATACATATTTATTCATGCGCCTTTTGTGAAAAATACGTGACGGATTTACATTTGTGTGCGTGACGGATTTACATTAACCTGAAAATCCGTCACGCTGTGTGCAAATATTCTTCTCTGAGTAAATAGAGATTCTCTATCTAAATTTCAGACGAAATGGCCAAAACTGCAGCAGAACGTCAGCGAGCGCGCAGAGCAAGATTGCGAGCTGATCCTGTGGCGTACGCTCGTTACAAGAGCAAAGATCGCTTGCGCAACAACCAAAGACGGGACAATATGACCTCAGAAGAGCGCATTCAGCTTCGAAAAGTAGTA
Organism: Chaetoderma sp. LZ-2023a; assembly: GCA_034401795.1. NCBI lineage: Eukaryota > Metazoa > Mollusca > Caudofoveata > Chaetodermatida > Chaetodermatidae > Chaetoderma > Chaetoderma sp. LZ-2023a. Next base: position 50,183,031 of record CM067366.1, on the reverse strand, counting down.
AAGCTTGCCGTCAGGAACTACCGGGTATGCCAACCAGAAAGCCCTGATACAGCAGTGAATTCTGTATTACCGCTAGTGCCGATAAAAGACGTTTACAAGACACCTTCGTCGTTAGGAAAAGCGAAGCGAAGGGTTTTGAAAGTATTACCGAAGAGCCCCAGGAAACGGTCAGCTGTTGTCCGAACATTGGCAGCTGAAATCCTGGATGCGGTGCTACTCCCATCAGCATCACATCACAATGGACTTGCGCCTGAAGTTGAAAAAGCGGTAACCGATTACTATGAGAATGACTCTGTGTCACGAGTAATGCCAGGTAAGGCTGATTTCATTACAGTACGTGACGCCCATCGACGAAAAACCCAGGTTCAAAAGAGACACCTCCAAATGACCCTTAGTGAGGCATACCAAAGTTTCAAAACAGTCCACCCTGACATCAAAATTGGAAAATCAAAGTTTATGGAACTCCGTCCGAAATGGGTATTATTATCCTCGCAAATGCCACATAACGTGTGCTGTTGTGTGTACCACAGCAACATGAGTATGTTGCTGGAAGCGTTGCATGCCAAATATCCGGATACAGTTCCATTATACTCAGGAGCTAACTTTCTGCAAAAATGTGCTTGTTCCATGGATGACGAGGACTGTATGTCGAATAATTGTGAGACGTGTTCGGAGGGACAACTCTTTAGGAAGAACATCAGAGAACATGTAGCCGTGGATGACTCTCTGTATTTGAAATGGTATCAGTGGGCACAAGAGGATGGTATTCTTGCAAAAACAGTTGTAGAAGGGACGGTGACTGACGCATTCGAGGCAGTAGAAAATCAAATACCGAAGTTCCTTTGGCATTGTTTCATTAAAACCAAACGATCTAGTGCATATGAGGAATGTAAAAACAGAGCCAAAAATCCTGAAAGCACGGAGTGTGTTCTGCAAATGGACTTTGCCGAAAACTATAGTTGTGGTTCTCAGGACGAAATACAATCCGCCCATTGGCGACAGCATCAGGTTTCTTTATACACAATAATGATCTACCATCGTGATAGAATTCTTAGTTATGTGATAGCGAGTGATTCGCGGGACCATGAGAAGTGTGCTGTCGCAGCATTCACGAGTAAAGTGCTGGAAATCATCCGAGTGAAACTACCATCAGTTGAATCCATCAATATCTGGACTGATGGGCCTTCAAGCCAGTACAAAAATAAATTTATCTTTGTACTGGCGCAGAAACTAGAAGGCACATATGGAATGCCTTTGTCGTGGAATTATTTTGCCACCAGCCACGGCAAAGGGCCAAATGATGCGCTTGGTGGTAATGTGAAACGAATTGTAAACCGAAAGGTTATGTCAAGGTCAACAGTTGTATACAATGCTGATAATTTTGCCAATGCTGTTCAGCAGTCTGAAACTAGCATATGTGTGTTAACAATGACGGAAGTGGAAATTGGTAATCGTTACCAGCTTCTAGGCTTGAACAAGTTGTGGGAAGGGCTCAAGCCTTTTCTAGGAACAATAGATGTACACTTTGTCAAGCCAAACGGGGACATGGTTGAAACCAAGTATTACACTGATGCGCCTATGGTGAAACATCGTCGAATTATGTATGCCACACAGTCAAGTGCCAATTCAGCAGCCGCACCTTTAGCTCCCCCTGTGCCAGCCCAGTTACAAGCCCCTGACAATCATAGTCCTAATAATATCACATTGACATCTGAAACTAACCAGCTGACAACATATACACCTACTCAGCCAGTAGTCTGTGTAACTAACCAGCAATCAACATCTGTAGATGTATTCCCATCAACAAGTAGGCCTACCCCAACAACGTCTGGTAATAATCCCTCTAACAAGTCCACACTTTTGAAATCAAAAACCATTGCAAAAATCTCAACTGCCAAAAGCAAACAAAGAACAAAGCAGGTTAACAAAAGTAAGAAAGCAGTCACAAAATCTTACTTCTGTCCCATCTGTAAATGGGCATATGGTAATATAAATGACCCGATGTTGTCTGATGATTGGATTTGTTGTCAAGGGTGTAAAGAATGGTTCCATATGATTTGCGCTGAACAAAATGGAATACTTGATGACGAAGATGCTTTCTCGTGCTACACTTGCTTCACTAAATAAAATAATTGTTCAACTTAATCATAAATACTGGCATATAGTTACCTAGACTAATCATCTGTTATGATTCATATAACAGATGATTAGTCTAGGTAACTATATGCCAGTATTTGTTACATTGTTTATTTGTATTCTATTTTAAATGAACTCTTGTTATGTTAATTGTTTGAAGTTGAATCGGTTACTTTCCTTCACCATGCTGCAGCTGACTACTCTCAAATGGTTATCAGGTGATTTTAATGATTACCTGATGTCTGACAGCTATTATTATTAATATAGCGGGCGCTGCCGCATAGTAACGTTGATTTGTATAGCAATTATTTCGAGAGTTGAGCGTCAAACAATGTTAACATCCGAATGTAGGGCTCAAATGATATTAAAGCCCCGTTTTGACGTCACTAGCGGGCTCAAATGGCCATTATCAGCCCACCCCTGATGTCATAGATTACGTCACAGTAAACGTCACAGATTACATTGCATCACAGTTGACGTCACAGTCAGTTTACCTCATGCTTACGTCATAGTTTACATCATAGTTTACGTCATACTCCACGTCACAATCAACACTGACTACAATGTCGACAAACAAAATGACAAAAAAAAGAGTGAGCGTCAGTAGGGGTTATATTAATAATAATAGTAATAACGCTGTTTTGTTTGGGCATTATGGTCGTTTGAGTCCCTTCTTGTGTGATTGAAGCCCTTCATTTTCTTTTGAAGCAAAAACGAAAATGTCGGGCTTCAATCACACAAGTCGGGACTCAAACGACCATAACGCCCAACAAAACAACGTTATTGTTATATTAGAAGTTGTAATTATTGTGATTGAACTGATAAGTAGTTGTAAGGGAAGCGCTATGCAGATATGTTTGTTGTCCAAACCTTTCCAAGTTTATTGTACATTGTACATTTAAGTACATTTTGGCAACGTGACGGAATTACAGTTAAAGAAAATCCGTCACGTTTCAAAAATGTAAATCCGTCACGTGGATTTCAACCATTTAAAAACAATATGTTTCAAATTCGTTAATTAAAAGAGGTTTTCTTAATGCTTACATGATATATTTATGCAGTGGCCCCAAGAATAGTATGAGTAATTTAGAAATTTTGCAGGAATTTGCAATGAAAGACACGTGTAAAAATAAGAGGTTGCATCCGTAGTAAATCCGTCACGCTGTATTAAATGGGAATAAAAAAGTAATTTCGTTATTCGGTGTATTTGTCATGAGATAATTTTAAACACAGTTGTATTTAGCTGCCATGCACATTGAAACTTGGTGCTATAAACAAAATCTATTGATGGTAGGTCTTCCCAAATACGGATGTCCCGCAAGATTGTGTAAATCCGTCACGCTGGAATGCATGCTACGTTGGGCCGACGAAACAATGTTTGCTGGGTTGGGTTGTCGGACTAGTGGGGCGTCCCCATTATTTTATCAACAACATATCATCATCATTATCATCATCATCATCATCATCATCCAGTAGCGACAAACTCGGTAATTATCTAAAACCGGCAACATAGCAACAAATATTGCACACGAGATTCTTTTCTCGGTCTCGTATCGAATGCGATAAGATAAGATAAAGGATGACCGCCAAAACATTTGCATTGAATTTTATCGCAAGGGAGATAACTCGCAATATCTCATTACCGTTATTAAATATAGATGATTACGTCTATCTTTAGCACGCACTGTAGAATGCTATAGGAAATAAAAGTTAGGTCTCTAGACAAGAATGAAATATATACAGGTCAACTCAAAGCATCCAGAAGAACAAAGCAAGACCTGATTCAATTAACACTTTATAAAGTACCAAACCATTATAAACATATCCAGACCTTGTTTTTCTATCTACGAAAATGTATTTTTTTTTCAAATAAGGCGAAAGCCTTTATTTCCAAGTTTCAAAAGAGTTTTTAGAGCCCTATGTTTTTACATAGGAATTAAACATAACAGTTATGTCTTGCTTTATAATATTTACACTATTACGTATGAATGTTTTAATGACATTATCGAGGAGAAACTTTTTGTCGCCATCATGTTTTTGTTTTTTCAAAATTTCACTTTTCTTCCTTGGAAATCAACCCACACTGGGCTCAACAAAACCTCAGTACGCAAAAAATAGTGCAGTTATTATTTTAAACAACATTAAATCATCAGCAAGAAATACCTGGAGGTATACACATTTTCTGACTACAACAATGCCTATGCCCCGAACTCTCTAACATTCATATTGACATAAAAAAGGGCTCTGTAGTGAGCTTGAGAAACGTCCATTTGCAGACCAAAAGAAGACTATTTTGAAAATTTGCCACTGTAGTGACTGGCTCAATAACGACTCAGTACAGTGATACATTTTCAAAAGGAGTCTTCTTTTTGTCTGCAAATTGACATTATCTATGAGAAAATGTAAATTGTCTTGAATAAATTCGAGGTTTAAAATCACGACAGGAACACTCGAGCCCATTTTATCATCTCCACAGCGACAGCTTATGATATTAATTCAAATCGCAAGATATTTCATTTACATACCCTAGGTTTTCAGGTAAATTTCTTCTGTTTCTCGATTCTTTATTCACATGGCAATAGGTTACCCAGGTAGCGCTACCCAGATAAAGCAGCTTACTGGGCCGATGCTGGGCCGATACAGTGCCGTATCGGCCCGGTATCGACCCAGCATCGGCCCAGTAAGCTGCGTTATCTGGGTAATGTATTTCTCCTTGAGTTAGTAGTTTTACTTTTGATTTTCATCTAACTTTAATTTATTTATTTCAAGATTTTTGCCAAACTTTTCTTCAAAAATTTAGTTTCATAGAATGTCCATCACAACTCATTCACTGAATGGCCTAAGTACCAGTCAAGCGCGCGCCCAACAGCACTCATGTCAGGGGCGTAACAAGGCACATGGGGGCCCAGGTTCAAACGGGGTGGGGGTGGGTATGTGGCCCTCCCCCATCAAAAAAATTATTGAGAAGCTCTGAGAAGCCATCTCCTGCATTCTGATTGGTAAAATGTGTTTATTTTACTTTAGGATTCCTAAAGGAAAACAAACAAATTTTGCCATTCAGAATGCACGGGATGGCTTCTCAGAGAAGTAGGATATTAGTAATTATTATTTCAAGGCAAACTTTGATTTAAAAAAAGATTCCAGAAACGGCAGATTGTTTAAATTTCCTATACACACAAACACGCGCGCGCGCGCGCACACACACACACACACACACACACGCACGCACGTGCGCACACGCACGCACGCACGCACTTCCGCCACCCAAATAGAAAGAGTTAACTGGATGGCACCAAGATTAGCAGAAACTGGTCACATTATATTATCAAGAAAGAAGCTTCTAAACATCTATTTAAAAAAAATATTGGTGACCGGCGGGGACTCGTAATGGCCGGGGTTGTGGGGTGTGTGTGTGTGGGGGGGTGGGGGTGGGGGGGGGGGGGGGTGGGCAGGTTCCTTGAACCTGTTGAACCTGCCATTGTTACGCCACTGGCTCATGTACGCTATTTATATTACAGCTAGCTAGGTGGACTGGAGAAACTCGTAGCGATGCGCCTTGCTGAAGGACACAACGTGGCCGCCCGGCCGCGCGACGGCCCGGCCAGGAGGAGAACCGCCTCTGTAGTAGTAGCAGCAGCAGCAGCAGCAGCAGCAGCAGTATCTTACAGATGAATTATGAGTGCGTGTGTGCTGTTTGTGTACTTTTGGTGTTTTCTTGTCATGTCTACGTCATGCATATGTCATGTCTGTATAACATTCATGCTTGGCTATATCTTCATGTAAAAGATTGTGTGCCAATACAAAAATCAGAATCTGGTAATCCAATAGAGAATCGGGTACCAACTAACTATATAGTTCGCCATCCATCGTTCGATTCACACAGAAACCCCCGCATGACCACTAAACCAAGTGAGCTAACTATTTTAGCGAATCGAACTACGTTCCATTTCTCTCAATACTCGAATACGCAAGTAGTTCTGACGTCATGCTATTGATGACGTTGTACACAACCAATTGTTTAACATCTATGACGTAATCGTGTCCATTGGCATCCGTGACGTCATATGCTGATTTTTACGTGAAGAGATTGCATATATGTATATGGTAAATTGTGCAAGGTTACATGGCGGTGTTTTAAATTTATATATTAATAATACTAATAATGTAGTAGTAGTAGTAGTAGTAGTAGTAGTAGTAGTAGTAGTAGTAGTAGTAGTAGTAGTAGTAGTAGGATAATCCATACATGTATCTGAATTGTTAAATCATTTATCTATATGGAAATAAATACTCTTGAATTTTAGTAGTAGTAGTAGTAGTAGTAGTAGTAGTAGTAGTAGTAGTAGTAGTAGTAGTAGTAGCAATCGCTTCAGCAGCAACGATAGCAGTAAGTGTATGTGGATATATTTGGGCAGTGGATCTGTGGTAGGCTTCTGGGTGACTGTATACGCGGCTAAAAGCTAAAGCAAGATGAGTGCGGCGGGCACTGCGGTACCAGTTGCCGGTGGCAAGGATGATCCACCAGAAACGGATCTGGATTATTATTCCCGACCTGAGAACTATGCTGGAACTAACCTGCGCACCATGCAACGGTAAGTAGAACTGCTCTGTTTAAACAGGTAACCCCCCCCCCCCCCCAGATGACAAGATCGTAACCCCTCTTGTTTCAACAGCGCCTCAAAGCGTTCAAAGGAATACGTAAATCAAATAACCCTTTAATGGTCAAGATTTTTCAAGAAAATTATAAGACTATTTATTTTTTGTAAATTTACAAAAAAGTGCCTTCTGTTGGCTTACAAATGGGTATTTGTCTGCTATCTTCCATTTGATCTTATTCATCGCTCTCTCTATCTCTCATCCTCTCTCCCGTCCTCCCCCCACTCTCTCTCTCTCTCGCTCGCTCGCTCTCTCTCTCTCTCTCTCTCTCTCTCTCTCTCTCTCTCTCTCTCTCTCTCTCTCTCTCTCTCTCTCTCTCTCTCTCTCTCTCTCTCTCTCTCTCTCTCTGTGTCTTTCTTCCTACTCTCCCCCACCTCACACTCTGAATGTTGACAAAACAAATTATATGTTATTTACAAATCTCAAACTAAAAAAAGATGAAATTCCAAAAATCTACATAAACAAAAAAGAAATTGAGGAGGCCCTATTTGCCAAATTCTTGGGAGTATATTTGGATAAACATTTGACCTGGGCTAAACAAATCGAGATGGTAACAGCAAAGGTGGCAAGAGGCATAGGTGTCGTACACAGACTAAAACCTTACATGACACCAGCTACAATTAAAACTCTATACTGCACCCTTGTTCTTCCGCATCTCACCTACTGTAACGCTATCTGGACGAATACACACAAAAGCAACCTAACAAAACTACAAAGTCTACAGAAAAAGGCACTAAAACTCGTTTCTAAACCAGCAAAGGGCCAGAATATATTCAAGTCAGAAAAGCTATTAAAACTAAAGGACATAGGCAAACTATAGATGTACACCATTGTAAAGGAGTTTCACCACAATACATTACCACAATCCATAGCTTCCAATTTCACACTAAGCACAGACATCCACAAACACAACACTAGGACAAAACACAACCTACACACTCAATTTACATGAACGGAAATAGGAAAACGACGAATTACAATAGCAGCCACAAAACTATGGAACAGCACCAGTACAAAAATACGCGATAGTATATTAAACCTGAAATCCTTTAAGAAGGTTGCCAGGGAATCTATGATCGACAAATACTAAATTAATATATTTATACCTGATGGTCACAGATTCTCTGCTAATTAATAATAATACAAGCCTAAGACATTCCGCCACCACCATCACCACCACCACCACTATAGATAAACTAACATAACATAATAATTGAAGTAAGAAGTCTAAACACAAACATACTTCACAGTTTACTTTCACTGCTACTACACCTAAATAGCCCACATACGATAAACGCATCTATCGATTCTTGACAACTCTAACTATCTCAACATTATATTACAGTGATGAGCTCTTTCCTGCCCCCCCCCCACCCCACCCCACCCCACCCCACCCTCAGTGGCATACAAAGTCCTATATAATAATAAACCACTCCAAACTAAATTTAAATAAAATGAGATAATGATGTAATTAGGGAGTATATGTATAATATATGTTTAATTAAGTCAGTAAATATGTATGAGTGTATTTAAATATTAATGCCATAAATATGTGTATGAATGTCGTGTGTTTTATGTTTGTGCACATATTGGCATATATCTATGTAAACATCAACGAAGGGACAGCCCTACCCACCCACCGCTTAATGGAAGACATATGTATTAAATACATGTATATATGACATATATATCAAAGTTTATGGCCGATCTTCACAAAACAAACCAAAATAGTCCTGGACTTTCATATCAAGGTAGCTTTTCAGCATTCTGTCACTGTGCCACTGTCTTGTATGTCATATATATGTTAATGTATAAATGTTTTGTAATGTGTGTAAGGAGTCCATCACTCAATAGGCCATGCCTTTGATGGACTGCCTGTTTAGATTATATTTACATGTATAGAAAAAAACATGAAATAAAGCAACTTTGAACTTTGAACTTTGAACTCAACATCCACACACTTATGCACACTACTAGACTACAATTAATTAAACTATTATGATTACCCGCCATTTTGTTGTAAAACAGTTTTGTATAATCTGTATGTGTATGGGAGACACGGGCATAAGACTCTAAGTCTTATCATGCTTCCATCTGATCAAAAATAAATCACGCTTAAACCAAATGGGTATTTTTTATGACCACAACAGAGGCCGTTGGTTACTGATAAAATAAAATTCAAGTGTGCGCTTAGCCAGTGTCCATTTGCAGGCCGAGAGAAGAGTATTTTTGAAAATTTACAACTGAAATGACGGGCTCCGTTACCGAGCCAGTCATGCCAGTAGTAAATTGTCAAAAATCCTTTTCTCTCGGTCTGCAAATGAACAGCCCAATGACCACTCCATAGTCCGTTTTTCATCCGCTTGGTCATTAACGGGTTGATACAAGAGGGGTTAGATGCGCCTGAATATAGACATTTTAAACTTGTATAGGCCTACTTTTAAAGGCCTACATTATATTACTAGTTGTAATGAAACGCAGTTACTCTTAGCATATGATGATTTCATCATGTTTAGATTAATATAATTATAGTTGTCAATTTGAATTAGGGACTCGTGTCTCTAATTCAATTGCATAACTTAAAAAAGTATATTAAATCATATTGAATGAAATCATCATATGTTAAGATATATTTCGATTCCATCAAAATAGGCTCACTCTAAATATATACAATTTTAACAATTTTATATGGAAGCATGTTAGTGTGAATATGCACCATTAAGGGTAGTAATCAGTGGCGTTTTAATGCAAGGGCCCACGAGTCCCAGTAAATGACAGGGGTCCCATCGTTGGTAATTATATTTTAAACATTTCAATTTTCACTAAAGATTTCCGTACATTTAGAGTCAATAAAACAAAGCAAATACAACTATCGCAGATAGAACAGCTTACTGGGCCGATGCTGGGCCGATACCGTGCATATACTTTAAGCATCTGCCCGGTATCGGCCCAGCATCGGCCCAGTAAGCTGTGTTATCTGGGATGTGTCTAATTTCATAATGGATACTAAAGTAATCATTAAAAATTCACCCAGTCCTACCATGGATCAAGAAAGGTTGAACAATCTGTCTATAATAAGTATTGAAGTTGATACGTTGTTTCTTATCGTCCATTATACGCCGCCAGTGATCGTCAAGTTTCACGTAACCTCACCCACCAGCGCCTTGTTTTCTGTATTTAAGGGTTTTCATCGCGAAGGAGAAAGCAAGCAAGAACTCTGGCGATGACGACGGCAGTAAAGCCAATAAGAACAGCCCTATTTATAAGTTTTTCAAGCGTTACCGTCACATTATTCAGCCAATGCACGGGGAGGCGCGAGAGCCTGACACCGATGACGAGGACGTCGCCGATGAGGACGAGGACACCGCCGCCATTGCGCCATTACCGGTATGTATGGGATGTACATTTTAAGATTTTAACCGATTTTAAGAACTGTGTCAGAAAATGTAACATAGAACAAAGCGTCTCCTTGACTAAAAATTCTGTCTGTCAAATAACTTTCAAAATATCCAAGCGTTCTACCTCGAAAATTATATTCTAGGAACCCATAGTCAACGGGTTAAGTAATTAGAATATTCTTTTCGGACATTTATTATTCCACATCTTCATACTTTAAAGTCCAATAATGCTAAAGAAAAGTAGGAATTTTGCTGAGCCAATGTCCATTGGCAGGCAAATGTTTGTCTAATTTTGAAGATTTACCACTGGAATGGCTACCGAGCCAGTCACTCCAGTGCTAAATCTTCAAATATGGTCTTCTCTTGACCTACAAATGGAAATTTCCTAAATCTACCCTCATAGGATTGACTATTAACCCATAATGACTCAATTTGATCAAGATTATCATAATATTTGCTTATTTAATGTCCACGTGCAGGCCAAGTGAAGACTGTCTTTAAAAGGGTTCTACTTGAATTACTGGCTCTGTACCACACAACTCATTCCAATGTTAAATCGTTAAAAATAATCTTCACTTGGCCTATCAATGGACATTTCTCGAGCCCAGTGTAAAGGCCGGTTTTGGCCGGCTGTGCCATGCCAGTTTTAACGATTTAATTACGTTTTGAGTTCTTGTCCTTCTTCAGGCGCGGAGGCATGGTCCTAAGTTGTCATTACTCGTACCGTCCATTCCGGAATCTGACACCGATGAAAATGAAGCGAGTGTCGGTGAAAGCCCCGAGGCGGAAAGAGCAGTACATCTTGTTATTAAGGAGGAACTTGGCTTGGATGAAAAGGATAGCGCTTTGTCGTTAGAAGGTATCTCTAACCATCCATAAAATGATTTTGACAGAAAGCAAACTAAAAAATGTCTTTAACTCTATGTCTACTAAATGTATGCATACTTCATTTTCCATTGGATTTGACTTTTGATATGCTGATATTTTGAAAATGAGTTGTCTGAATGTCGTTGGTGGTTAAGCCATCACTAATTTTCAGTCAGATTTTTATCAAATTATTTAGCAGGTTCCGAGTTATTGCTCATTTAGCCCCTCTGTCAACTTAACCGATGAATGGCCATAGGCCTACTGACCAAAGAACACCGTTGCAGAGGTCTTCAGACATGGCTATTTGAAAGGCCTAAAGAAGAGTATTTTTGAAAATTTACCAGTAGAACGAATGGCTTGGTAACCGAGCCAGTCATTCTAGTGGTATATTGTAAAAAATACTCTTCTCTCGGCCTGCGGATAGACACAGGTTAAGCAAAAACGTTAATTTTCTATACGATTACCCTGTTAATGGTCAAGCTGGCGAAAAAGAATTCAGTGCTAAATTTACAACAATAGTCTTCTAAAATTAAAATATCTTGAGCAATATTGACTATAACAATGTGTAATTGATATATCAAGTATTATTGTGAGCGCTTCGAGGCGCTGTTGACGCAAGCGGGGTTAACCTTGTCTCTTTCTGTTCATAGCCGTGAGTCCACCTCTGAGCGCAACGAGGACTAGTGAAGATGACCTTCCGGAAAAATCTGGGTATGCCTGCAGAGAAGTATAGTCTTTAGCCAATAATCTTAGTCATCGGCTGGTTCTAGAGAGTTGCTAACCAGTTACCGATACAGATTAGCGTGGAATTTAAATCCCAATGTATTAATTTCAAAACAGTTATACAGGAAATCTGTTGAATATTTTGAAACTAATTTGACTTGGACCCGTTGCTGATTATGCATGGCATAAACGGCTCCCAATACAAGAATATTCAGAATATTCAACAGAATGGGGGTTTTAATTGTAAATTTACCAAAGACAAACAAATCAAACACTTTCGTGACTGAACCTTGCCACTTTCTCGTCGGACCTATCCCATTTAACCGTGACGTCAGCTAACGATGGCGTATTTTGAATATAACGTCATATATTTTATATAGCTAATCTACTGCACAAAGAATATTGGAGTTTTCTATCACAGATGCCACCAAACGTTTGGCACAAAAAATGGATGTTCCCAATCACCATCATCGTCGTCGTCGTCGCCGTTATCGGCAGCAGCAGCAGCAGCAGCAGCAGCAGCAGCAGCAGCAGCAGCAGCAGCAGCAGTTCGATATATCAGATTAGGATTACCTAGATTCGTCTTTGTATCATCATGTTTCGTTAGATGATAGTTGTGGACTTGGGCCAGGGTGTAATAACCAATTCTATGCCCAATTCCGTGGTGACGGACGTACACTTTGGCCACTTTAATTTGTCATTTGGAAAATATAGTACGGTTAAGGAAATATGGCAAATACTAAATTTGTGGAGGGCGGTCCTGAGTAATAATCCATATAAATATATACGGACCACATGTTTGCTGTAAGATTCTGTGGGGTTCGTAAGCATTGTAACATACGTACGCAGCGAAATTGGTATTAGCTCGCATGCAGTTCTTAGCACTATTTTTCCAAATAATGCTGCGAATGTTCTGAACCTGTAATATTGGGAAAATTCCAATTATGGACAATATAATGTTTCCAGTTCCTATGTATTACAGACATCAGAATGTTATTAGCGCTCTAGAAACAAACTATAAACCTAATCTGTAGAACGGGCCACATGAGCCCACTCGCATTGAAAGATGGATTTTCTCACTAGGACAGTGTCTTGTAAAACTGCTGTCCACACTAGCCTGTTCATCAAGGTCACACTTTCTGCATTCACGCATTTAGATAGCTGGTCAGCATACCTGTGTGGAGTAATACATCATCGGTCAAGAGAAAAATCGAATGTTATGGTCACTGACTCTTTCTCCATGCTCTGGAATCAAACTCCTTTACCTCGTTTGATTCGCACTAGACATGCTAAAGCGTGACATCTACTTAATCAGATATTTTCCCCTGTATTTTGGAACTATGCTCAACGCATACCGGTAAGCGGCATTTGATGCATCTTCCCCTCCTGCATCTGCCTTTTTAACTAATCTGTGGTTAGATTTTGGAATGAATTGCACTTCACCAAATACACCATAGGTAAAGAAAACATGAATAGATGAATGTAGCGTTGCTCGAGTATCCCTCAAGGGATTTTCTTGATGAATTGAACGCGAAAGAAATAGCAATTGTACTCATGAATAAGGATCGCTTTCTTTAATTACTCAAGCGGAGGCTTCTACCTTTATCATACACGTGTGCCGGCTCTCTCCTCACACCCATGTCACCCATCTAAGACCTCTGCAATGTCCTTGTAGCAATTCCATGTAACACCTGACTTTTTACACTTATCCTCTTCCCACAGCAGCCACTCGTACACGGTCGAGAGCAACCTCGGCTTGACTTGTGAAGTTGAACATTCACTACAGATGCAGAGTATTCTGATGGATGGAAGTTCGCTTTTATATGCTTGAAGAAGAATTATATTTTGTATAAGCCAATTAGACGAAAACATAGGCTCCCTCACTCCAATGAAACAATAAGTTCAAGACAAATATCGCAAAGAACAGAACACTTTATTTTCCGACATTATTGATCCAGAAGAGAAATATAAAGATGCTCTGAGGGTACACTTGAAGAAATTAATGTAGCTTCATATGGCATAAAGATATCATTAAACTGAATACATTTTCTGAAACCAGCGAGAGTTCACTCTTTCAAATGATACCTACAATGTTGAAAACAAATGCTTTTCATATTTCATGTCGCTGGTTTCACTTCTCATGGAATTGCCATTTGACCTAATTAATCGAAATTCCGTTACAACGTTAACCTGGTTATTCTTACATTGGCTGAACATTCATATACATATATATGCATGTTTTGTATTATTCTAGTACACCAGAACTGGGCACTTCTCTTCGTCAAGCTCGGCCTAGTATGGCAGGCCTTGGAGCTCGTCCCAGTGTGGCGGGCATGTTCGGAGCTCGCAGAGGCACCACGATGGTGCGAGGAAAACTCAACACAATCGCGCAGGATATTCGCAGCAAAGCGGTGAGTGGCACCCCCCCCCCCCCCCAACACTCGTACCTCCCATCTCCCGCACACCCGTATACGAGAACGACATGTTTTGTGTGCGTTCGCACGTACGCACGTGCGTGAGTGCTTGTGCGTGCATGTGCGTGTCCCGAGCTGTCTCCCGAAAACTGCTGATCCAATCTGGCTCCAATTTTATCACAACGAAGGAGGTGTCATACAAGAGCATACCCAGACTTGGACCCTAATTCGGATAACAAACCCTGAAACCTGAATTCCCAGAATCTAAATCTGCGGGTAAATATACAAGCGATTATGTTATTGAGTATTCTGAATATGATTTGCCAGTTTTATTAGTTTAAAATGTTCTACAGAACTTTTATTAAATTTGTAGCTTAGTCAAAGGCATACAATGGACATTTCCAGTTTATCCATCAATGTCATGTCGTCCTAATCAAGTACGCGACGTGTAGGAAGATGCCATAGTCAATTACGTCATGAATGGCGTAGATAAGTTCATCACCAACGTTTAATGGACCTTTCCAGTTTTAGCTATGCCCCGCCCATCTATACCTGACCTCCACCAACACCTCGCGCGGGTTGGGATCAATCGATCTCTGAACTTCCTGACTAATAATTTCCAGAAAACTATACAGGTAACCTGTTGAAGGTTTTGAAATTAATTTGACTGGGTGCTGTTTCTACCTATGGTAGAGCCCCCAGTCAAATTAGTTTCAAAATATTCACAGCATTTTTCTTAAATAGCAAGAACATACAATTCTTACAACGTGTCGGGTTATTTAGTGTTAAAGATGGTCTTAATCGAATCATTCATGACGTCATGATTATGACGTCAGCGTACACGTCGCGTAGTTGATTATGACCTCATATAATTGAGTGAGGAAATGGATTCGTGAATTGTTGACGGACTCAGCTTTATGTACGAATCGTATATCTTTACTATTTAACAACCGTGTTATTGAATATTTTGAATCTAATCTGACTGGGCGCTGTTGCTGTGTATGTATTCTAGAAATTAATAGTCGGAGAGTTCAGGGATCGATCAATCCCGACATGGGCGAACTGATTTGGTTTAAGTTACTTGAAAATATGAACATATTAACAGTAGTTTCATTTCTTTTACAGGCGCGTGATCGGTTTATCAACTTTGCAAAAAAGGTCCTTATTGCCAAGAAATGGATAAACGCAATGATGCAGAAGTGAGTTAAATAGGCCTATATTCCCGTTCTATCCCGTTCTATCAACGATATTCCCCTGCTATCCCATACTATCAACGATATTCCTGTTATATCGCGTGTTATCAACGATATTCCCTTTCTATCCCGTTCTATCAACGCTAATCCTGTTGTATCCTTTTCTATCAACGACATTCCGCTTGTATCTCATACTATCCACGGTATTCTATTCACTTTACAAAGTCGGAGGTCGGCTGAGCACGCACGTGGAAGCAGAATGACTACTCATGAGATGAGATCCCTCCAGTTGGGCTAGCATTGGATAGATGCATATCTAGATTAAGCTGATCAAGACAAGAACTAGAGGTCAAACGTCAACGACATTGTAATATTGGCATAAACCCTGCGCGTCTCACTCCATATATCTCTGAATTGGTCACGCGTGCGTGAACAAAGCTGGGCTATCTATACAATCAGAGGACGCATCATAGTACAATACTTATTGCATGGTCGTCACAAAATCGAGGCCATTATGCCTATGTCCTTGTGGCAAAACGATGATGTTCAGCATTATGTTACCGTGCTTTGTAGTTATCTATGGACCTTTACAATTTTAGCTATGCAGCGCTCATCCCGTGTTAATAACCCGCGCACACCTCGCTCGTGTTGGGATCGATCGATCCCTAAACTTCGTGACTATTGATAACCAGAAAACTATACAAGGAAACCTGTTGGATATATTGAAACTAATTTGACGTGGCGCTGTTACTGCCTAAGGCAAAATATTCAACATAATGTTTATTAAATGGAATAGTAAAGACATACAATTCGTACAAGTTAGCGGTTGTATATTTTGAAACTCATTTGACTGGGTGTTGTTGCTGCCTGTGGCACCAACAGCAGCCCAGTCAAATTAGTTTCAAAATATTCAACAGCATGTTTATTAAATATCAGTGACATACTATTCGTACGTGTCGGACTATTAAGCGTTATAGACAGACTATATCAAGCCATTCAAGACGGCATGATTATGACGTCAGCCTACACGTCACGTCGTTGTTATGACGTCATATGTTTGAGTGAGGAAATGGTTTCATGAATTGATTGCGCTTATTGAAACTAAACTTGGTCATATGGCTAGCTATGCTATTAGCAGTTATACAAGACGACGGGCATCAGCGTCATAAGTTCAAAGGTCAAGGTTCTGTTTAGCTCATCTTTCATTTATTTTAGGATTGATCAAGCTTATTGGAATTACACATACGGTTACATAAAATAAATAGCGGAATCCAGTTTTTGCCATGCTATGCCCCGCACATCTCTATCTAAGCTCCACCCAAGCTTTGACCACGTTGTGATCGATCGATCCCTGCACTCTCTTAATCTCAATTTCCAGAAAACTATACAGGTGCGGTGTTGAATATTTTGAAACTAATTTGACAGGTTGCTGTAGTTGCCATAGCAACAGCGTGTTTATTAAATAGTAAAGACATACAATTCGTACAGCAACGGTTAGTCCTTCATCAAGTATGCGTTCGTGACGAACTTAGCTTCACCATTCATGACGCAATTGAGTATGACGTCAACCTAGTTGATTCTGACGTCAGTATGATTAACTGAGAAACTGGTATCCTCAATTAGTAGCAGCGCAATTACATTGGGACTTTGAGGTCAATGCCATTCCCTGAAAACCCATGTCATTACCCGTCACTGAGTTAATACCGGCCAAATACCATGCATTACCAGGGTTATGACCTCGATTCAAACATAGTTTTGCATTTAGAAATAGGAAGTGTCCTAATACACGGGACCCAAAGGAGGATTCCATTTTCTCCATCAAGCATATGACGTCATAATCAACAACGTAACGTGTAGGATGACGTCATAATCAATTATGTCATGACTGGTGTAGCTAGGTTCGCCATGAACGCGTAATGGACCTTTCAGATTTTAGCTATTCTCCGCCCATCTCTAGATAAGCTCAACCCACACCTCGCTCGTGTTGGGATCGATCGATCTCTGAACACCATAACTATCAATTACAAAGACATACAATTCGTACAACGTGTCGGAATATTTGAGATTTGATGACGGTCTCTATGGAACCCTTTGTGATGTAATGATTGTGATGTCATCACAGACACGCACACGCGCGCGCACGCACGCACGCACGCACGCACGCATGCACACATACACACGCTGCGCTGATTATGATGTCATACGAGGTCAGATGATGGATGGATACTCTGGAAAGGTGAATTGATGACGTTGGTGTACGTGCTTACTATTTAATCGACATGCTGATTGGCAACAATAGCTCCCTGTCAAATTAGTTCCAACACATTCAACAGCTTACCTGTCGAGTTCTCTAGAAATTGAGATTCAGCGGGTGCAGGGATCGATCGATCCCAACACAGACGAAGAGTGGGTGGCGATTAACTAGGGATGGGAGGGGCATAGCTGAATTCCGTCATTCTAGCTATGCCATCTTCATCTCTAGCCATGATCTGTCCATCTTCTACGAACATGTGTGTCGATTTTAACAATTTGGACAATGAGACGCCAGCATCTAAAATTGAAGATAATTATACAGGTAACTTACAGAATATCTCATTTGACTGGGGACTCTTTCCGCCTATGACACCAACAGTTGTCAGTCAAATTAGTTTCAAACCCGTCAACAGAATGTTTATTAAAGTGAGAATTCATCAAAAAGACTTTCTTAAAGGATAATGACGGAGTTAGTGATGGACCCATTTCTAGGGCTTGGCGGTATTAGAGAAATGAATATCGGCATCAGTAGAAACTCTCCATACCTTTACTTGTCAGTAGTATTCCGATGGGCAAAATAGAGTGAGGCTTGGGTTGTATGATTCCATATTCAACGTATATCAGCGCCTCTGAAATAGTCGCTGAACTTCACAGTAAAAGAAATTGCACAAATACCCATATTAAACGCTAAACTATAACTGTCTTCAGTTAAATCATATCTCAAAAGGACACTTCATTTTGAATATGAGGTCAGCTAAGAAATGCCGTAATTGATTATGAGTGATATATACTTGAGTGACAGGTCGGATCCAACGATTCTCGGTCAATATACCATTGATATTGGGTTTATTTTCCAGGGACGCCGGCCCAGTAAATACTTGCATGGCAACATTTACAGATCTGATAAAAGAGTACAGTTATGAAAACCTGAGAAATTCTGGCCTCTCTTTTGATCCTTCTTTTTACAAAGTGAAGAAAGATACGGTAAGTAAGTTATTGCTCCTATGAGCGATGCACAAATGCTGTTGTTGTAGTTAGGGCTAAAGCTAGGGCTATATTTAGGGTGTGGCTTTGGGTTTAGGTTTGAGTTAGCGTTTGGTTTGGATTGCAGTTAGTGTTAGCGTTAAGGGTTGTGCTAGGGCTAGTGTTGGTGCTTGGGGTATGGATATGGCTGGGTTCGCATTAGGGCTAGGATTAGTGTTAAAAACGTATCACACCGTTCGCCTATTGGAGGGCCGCTTTCAAATCTCATACTACATTTTATGTTCTCTCGTTCTCTCCCTCTCTCTCGCGCTCTCTCTCTCGCTCCCCCCCCCACCCCTCTCTCTCTCTCCCCTCCCTCCCTATCTCTCTCACTCTCGCTCTCTCCCTCCCTCACTCCCTACCCCTCCCTCCCTCCCACCCTCCCTACCCAGCCACTCTCCTCCTCCCTCCCCCCTCCCTTTCTTTCTCTCTCTCTCTCCCCCACCCCATCCTTCATTCCTCCACCTATCTGTCCCCCCCCCTCTCTCCTTCCCTCCCTCCCTCCCTCCCTTCCTTGCTTCGTACATTTCTCACCCACTTTTCCTCTCCTTATCACTCTCCCTCTTTCTCTTTCTCGCTTTCTTTCTCCATCACCATCCCTCTCTCCTTCTCCCTTTCGCACAAGCCAGACTCTCTTCTGTTTCTCTCCCACCAATTCGCTCTTAATAACAACAACAATGCACTTATCCAAAACCGTTTCTCTATTTCAGATCACAATTTCAACAGAAGTGAAGACGATTCTCCGCTTGAATACCGAAGATCGGACAACGGAACAGATCCAAACGGTGAGTCGTCATACAACTAAAGATGCTCAAGCGAATGGCTGGCTTTAAGCGCCAGACAATGGCGTCCAACAGCGCCTAGTCTTAGTCTTTAACCCTTTAACACTGAAATTGTTCAAAAATGTTCCAATTTTCTCATAGAAAATGTTAATTTGCAGACCAAGAGAAGACTATTTTTGAAGATTTACCACTGGAATGACCAGTTCGATGGTACTTTCTTGATCTGCATATTAAAGCGATTATAATCGTATCTCAAATGTTGTATTGCACAGATAGAATATGGTTTATAGATTGCATATCATTCATATCCTGTCAGATTCCCTAATCTGTATCGCAATTATCTGTTTTGTAATATCGAGTAAATGTTGAACAGTGATCGACACCATTTTGCTTTTATACCACATTGCCAAACTATAGCTGGAGCCTCTATGACTGAGCGTATATACCAAGGCAGACACACTAGGGCTTTTCTGATTGGTTGAAAAGTAAATAATGACAGCCATCATAGGGTGTAGAAATGTACCAACATTTAACTACCAAATCCTGAATATCTTTCCTTAGCGGCGTGATACAACGCTTAAAATTACCTGGATAGTATATGGTCGGCGTGTTAGATCACCTGAATAGCTATCAAGAGATGGGGTTAGTTATCCTTTAACATTTCTCAAGACAACTGCAGAGGCTGTTTTGGCTGATATGAGGGTTACAGGGTTAAAGCTTTTGCCAGGTGGACCATGATGATTATACATGTATGATTCGACGAAAGTCAGACGATGTGTGATCGCGTATTATGGCTCTCAACAAGTCGAATCATACACGCAAAAAGCCAGAAAATGATTACCTTTTGTCCGTTACCGTAAAACAGGTTTGATGAAACAGCCAATCAAATACCAGAGTGTGTATGACGTGCTTTTGTTGGGATCACTGATTAATAAACTCGTCTAATACTGTCCGATGCTGTATGATCGTGTATAATCAACATATACGACACACAATTGTATGATCATACATGTATACTCATACATTATCACTGGATAGACAGGTAGTCCAAAGACCACAATCATGTCTTAAAGAACAACCAGTTTTTAGCTCCGTATAGTTTTCTGCCATACACGAAAACTGGTAATTTTGAGTTCATTCTCCTTAGCTACGTGATCCAAGGGTGATGTTAGCATTAACGGACTCGCAGTGTATCGTCTAACATGCCCATCGAACTCTGATGAAAGGGATGTCATTTCTGTCAAACAAAATAAAACATGTAACATTAATGCATTGATGTGATGATGATATTAAAGGATGTCGCAGGTTATCTTTTCATATGTCAATTGGCCCGATGAAATGGATGCTATTTCTGCCAATAACAAAACTGCAACTTTGAGGCTTAATGGGAGCTCTTCCACCTGTGGCCCTGGGGTGATAGAAACATGAAATGGTGTCACGGCGCATCGTCTAATAAATCCATTGAACTTCTCTGATGAAGGGGAGTTCATTCTGTCAAAAACAAAAACTGGTTACATTCGAGACCAAAGTATGCTTCTACCCCATTGGGTGCATGCGCAAGGGATAGCATATACATCAAAGGATGACACACGGTATATTCTACTATGTTCATTCTTTCAAACTGGTAGTTTTAGACGCAGGACGTGCCCTTCCTCTTGGGGATGTACCAGCAGGATCAATCACCACCTCCAGGACTCCAGGGGTAACATCTTGACCGCGTATGGTATTGATCTGATCACATCTCTCTAGGAGTAGTCGCGCTTCAAATATCAATACTCTTACCCCACATATTACCTAAAGACTTTTTTCCCATGGAAATGTGGGTAACTCGAATATTATTGGGCAAATTCGAATTCTGTTGAATCGCATCCTGCTCTATCGGTCCTAGAATTTGACCAAGCTTGGATTTGATCAGATAGAAACTGTAGTAAGATATGTGTATGGCCGCTGCTGCTGCCGCTGATTCTGCTGCTGCACCTGTTGCTCCTGCTTCTGTTGCCGTTGCCATCATTGTTGTTGTCATCATCATCGTCGTCGTTGCCGCCGATACCGTCGTCATCATCGCTGTCAGCATCATTAGCATCATGTTCGTTGTAACCACTGCTGCTACTGCTCTTGTTGTTTCTCACGTCATCATCATCGTAAGTATCGTTGTCGTTGTCACCGTCGTCACCACTGCTGCTACTTCTTCAGTTTCTGCCTTGTTGTTTCTGTCGTGTTTCTGGCCGCCGCCGTCGTCGTAGTCGTCGTAGTCGTCGTCGTCGTCGTTATTGTCGTCGTCGCCCTGATCGTTGTCCTGCTCTTCATCCTGACTATCGTCATGCTCGTCGTCTTTGTCCTGGTCGTCGTCTTCGTTCTGGTCGTCGTCCTCGTTCTCGTGGTCGTCGTCGTGGTCGTCGCTGCTGCTGATAGTGTTGCTAACGTTTCATGCTGCTATTCTTTCTCACTTTTCCAGGCCATGTACGGACTGCAGTGCCTCAGGTCGTTCGCTGAATACCCGCTGCATATGCAGGAAAAGCTGTGTAAGGTCGCCCTGTACGAGGTGTAAGTAAAACCCAAGTCTTATGATAACGGGTTATTATCGAAATTCGATTAATGTTATCAATATCGGGTAGTGAATAGTTTCTTAGTCAATCATATAACGTCATAATCAACACCGTAACGTATAGGATGGCGTTATAATCAATTACGCCATGAATGGCGTAGCTAAGTTCGTCACGAACGCTTAATTGGTGACGGACTAAGCGTTGTTGTACGAATTGTATGTCTTTACTATTTAATAAACTTGCTGTTGAATATTGTGAAACTAAATTAACTGTGCACTGTTGCTGCCATAGACAGCAACACCACCCAGTCAAATTACTTCCAAAACATTCAACAGCTTACCTGTATAGTTTTCTGGAAATGGAGGTTCATAAAGTGCATGGATCGGTCGATCCCAACACGGGCAACACGTATGAGGAGCTTAGCGAGAGATGGGCAGGGTCTAACTAAAACTGGATCCTTCAGAGAACTGGGGCCTAGTCTAAATCGTGTAAGGCTACCTCTATGCCTCCAACTTATGACATCGATAGGCTTAGTTACTATTTTATTCATGAAACCAGATTGTGTGTGATGGAAGAAATATTTTTTGAGTATTTTAAATTTAATTTGGTTTAAATATGTTGCTGCTTTCGTTAACAGTGTGCCGCCAAAACGAGTCATCATTCGGCAAGGACATCTGGCGGAGAACTTCTACTTCATTCTTTCAGGTCAAGGTAAGACGCTAAAATATAGCAACGTCTATAATGGAGGAACACAATTTTAGCTATTCCCTCTAATTTTAGTTAATCTCCACCTACTTTTCGCACGTGTTATGATCGATCGAGCCCTGAACTACCAGAAAGCTACGTGCAATAGCGCCCAGTCAAATTAGTTTCAACATATGTTGAATATTTTGAAAGAAATTAGACTGGACGCTGTTGCTGCCTACAACCTGCAGTCTAATTAGTTTGAACAAATCCAATAGCATGTTTATTAAATAGTAACGGCATACAATTCGTACAATGCTTAGTCCGTCATCAATTTGGCAAGGTTATAATTTATTGCATTGGGTTGAAATCTAATCGTATTACTTATTCTTGCAGCAGTCGTGACAATATTGGTACGTGATCCAAAGACTCAGCAATCAGTCATTCGTACAGCAACCATTATGAGAAAAGGAATGAGTTTTGGGGTAAGCCCACTAATTGATGTCCAATCAATTATGGAGGGATCGGCTCTGTCACTTAAGTATATGACTGCATAGTTAATTACGCCACGTGTAAGTTGACGGCACGACCAAAACGCGTAACTCCGGCCGGCATGAACATTTAAAACATCGTCAAGTGCACGCATTGGCTGTCTTTGATGAATTTACTATTTTATAAACATTAGATTGACTATTTAGAAAACAAATTCGACTGGGCAGCAACAGCACCCAGCCAAATTAGTTTTAAAATATTCAACTACTTACGTGTATAATTGCATTCCTAGGCGGGATTCTGAGAAATCAGGGTTAGATCGATCCTAATTCGCCCAAGGAGTGGCCAGGGTGTAGATAGAAATGGGTGGGGCATAGCTAGAATGTGACCAACCCCACCCCACACACACACACACACACACACACCCTACCCCCACCCCCGCCCCCCACTGTGCACGGGTATTTGAATAGATTTCTCGCGAATTCCCAGAATCCCAATTGCAATGTAATTATGCAGGTAAGCTGCATGTTGAATATTTTGAAACTAATTTTACAGTCTAATTAGTTTCAAATTAATCGACATAATCTGTATTAAATTCATCAAAGACATACAATTCGTACACTAGTAGTGGACATTTCGAATTTCGTGACAGAGCTATACGCCATTACGATTGCGACGTCAACTGACAACTGAGTGACACGTCGGATCTCTCCATTCCATCTCATGCACGGTTAGGGTTTCAGTATACAAATTAACTGGCATTTACCTCACCCATACCCAAAGACAGCCTAATAGCAAAGCCCCGAACAGTTTTCGATTAAATCACCGAGTTGTATATGTATGGACCCACTTGATCTAGCTTTAGGGTCCTTAGCAAAAAAAAAAAAAGTTCGACTTCCATCCAAGTCGCAAACTATCTTACTTAGATCACAATCTCTTAACTGGTGGGTTGTTAGCAGAGAAAAATGTGTTCCACTTTGTAAATGGATCCGATCTGTCACTCAAGTATATGACGTCATAACCAGTTGTTGCTATATATGCCAGCAAACAATATTTTCAATGGGCAATAACTAACCAACCACAAGTTTCAATAAAATTGTTTTCAAAATATTCAGCATATCTAGAGTTCACCCACACGGACAATGTAGTCTGCAGAAATTCAGCAGGCCGCCAATTACATACACAATGGGGGAATCCTGTTTTAGCTATGCCCCGCCCATCTCTAGCTAAGCTCGACCCACGCCGTGTGCCCGTTTTGGGATGAATTAATCCATGCGCTCTTTGATTCTCAATTTCCAGAAAACTATACAGGTAAGCAGTTGAATGTTTTGAAGCTAATTTGACTAGGTGCTGTTGCCGCCTATGGCAGCTGCTGGCAGCAACAGCACCCAGTGAAATTTGTTTCAATATATTCAACAGCATGTTTATTAAAGAGTAAAGACATACAATTCGTACACCACCGCGTAGTCCGTCATCATTTAATCGTCCGTGACGAACTAAGCTACGCCATTCATATAGGTATATAGGCATAGGTCATGGTTTTAGGGTCTGCTTCTACTCGCTTGCTCAGCCGACTTTACAACTTGATGACGTCATTGCTTACGGCGTCAGCCTACACGTCGCGTAGTTGATTACGCCGTCATATGATTTATGGATAACCGGAATTCCCCCATTGATGAGTTTTGGTAATGTCGATTTCATTTTGGTAATGCAATACATTGATGTTTTCTTGCTGTATACTGATTTGTATACATGAATTCTGGATCTGTCACACACGTTTATTATCATTTAAATGTTCTGTACACTAAAGTGAGCAACTCAGTTTCTTAAAGGAGACAATAGCTATTATTGTCTCTTCAAATGGTATCGCGATTCAGATTCTCTTATGCCATAGGCGTTGACCCTTTCACCCGTATAGACCATAAACAAACAACATTATTTACGATGTAAGGAATATTTTTCTGAATATACTGCAACAGATTCCAATCAAATTATTTTCAAAATATCTAACATCTTTCCTGTATAGCTGTCTTGAATGTGAAATGTTTGGAATTGTAGAGGTCACTGGGTGAAATCGTATTGACCACGACTATATTACAAGAGTTTGATTCAACTGTCACTCAGTAAATATTAGCAAATGTCGCTTAGTTAATATTGGCAAATGTCGCTCAGTAAATATTGGCAAATATCGCTTAATAAATATTACCAAATTTCGCTCGGTAAATATTGGCAAATGTCGCTCAGTAAATATTGGCAAATATCGCTTAGTAAATATTACCAAATTTCGCAAGTAAATATTGGCAGATATTGCTTAGTAAATATTAGCAAATGCCGCTCAGTAAATATTTGCAAAACCATTGGGTAGTGTGTATCTAAAGGGGAAACGAACTCAGAGAAATGTTAAAGCACGTCAAATATTAATTTTTGTTTAATTTATTTAAAATAAAATTTATTATATGCATATTTTCGAATACCTAAACATTAAATATCGCGATGGAATGCTACTTTTCTTCAATGTATATGTGAATCACGTGGTGGCGTCATCGGTGTTTGTTGTTCTATGATGTCATTGTGGGAATGGTATTTTGTTGTTCAGACACAGCCACATGCCCCTATTCACGAGAGGCAATGAATGAATCCAGTTTTATATATGCCCCGCCCATCTTTTAGCTAAGCTCCACCCACACTTCTCCCGTGTTGGAATCGATCGATCCCTGAACTCCCTGACTATCATTTTTCAGAATGTTGAATATTTTGAAACTAATTTGACTTGGTGCTGTCTCAACATATTCAACAGTATGTTTATTAAATGGTAATGTCTTGCAATTCGTACGACAACGATTAGTCCGTCATCAATTATGCATTCGTGACAAGCTTAGCTACGTCATTCTTGACATAATTGATTATGACGTCAGCCTACACGTGATGTAGTTAATTATGACGTCATATGATTGATTGATAAACTGGAATCCTCCATAGACAGGCCAATGCTTTCCCAGTTTAGTAACCTTATTAGAAACTAGTTTCCTCTCATCAGAAAACATGTGCTGTGTAATTTGAAACACCAGTGGTGACGTCATACTGTGAATTTAATGTGATGTCAAAATTGATGGTTTTGACTGAACCGTTCATATTGATACAGGTTGTAGGCCTGCAAGATTTGTCAAACCTTTTCTAATTTTATAAGATATGATAAAGACTTACTTTTAGTTGTTTTAGTGAACTTCTCGTATGCGACCTCACACCAGAATGCTTGAAAATAAAATTGTTAAAATGGCATTCTTTTATAGGCTTAAAGTATGTGTCTTTATATAATGAAATGAAATAAATCTTAGCATATAATGATTTCATTCCATATAAATTAATATGATTTTTTAAGTTGGGAAATTGAAATAGAGGCTCGTGCCTCTATTTTAATTTCGCAACTTAAAAAATGTTATTAATTTATATGGAATGAAATCTTCATATGTTAAGATTTATTTCGTTTCATTCCATATAGGCTCACAGTTTAAGCCTCTAAAAGTATATAATTTCAACAATTTTATTTTCAGTGATTTTGCTGTGAATATGCCCCTTTAAAGGTGAATATTCACTCCAAAGTACTTGAAAATAAACTTGTTAAACTTGTTTAATTTTAGAGGCGTAACTTGTGTGCCTAGATGTAATGGAACGAAATACATCTTAACATATGATGATTTCATTACACATAAATTAATCTAATTGTTTTAAGTTGCACAATTGACTTAAAGACATGGGTACCTAATTCAAATTCACAATTAAAAACCTATATTGATTTATACAGAATGAAACCATCATATACTAAGGCCGTGTTCTCACTCGAAACTTAAGCCGGAGTAACGCCATACCGAAGTATGGCGTTAATTCTCATTAACTCTCTAGTGAGAACACAGCTGGGCAATTCCAAGCAAATAGGGACATGGCCAGTAAATTCCTTTCTTCTTATTTAATACGAAATAATGATTTTTATCAATAGTAAACATACTAAAGATACCGAAACCACGTATTTGAAACCATAGCTTCTACACATAATTTTTCGAGCATACTTGGAATTGTCCTATATTATTTAGCATAAATAGTGCAATTTTACAATGGCAGGTTTATTGCAATGTATTTTTGTACTTTGCCGAGTATTTGTGGAATTGTGGTCGATATAAATTGTACTAAGATCATGCTTGCTTCGGGATAAATACTAATCTTTAAACTAAATTGTCTCTAGTATACATAGGCATCGCATCAGCTCCTGTGATCAATGTAACCTGAGTCACGAAAATACATGTTTTTAATGCTGTAATCTATTCGTAATTAGCTATGAACATGTATTTAATATTCTCCTCCTTTATACCATTCTCTATCTATACATACAGTTAATTCGCCTCTTAAGAATAGGTAAACAATTATAAAGCACTTTCCATATTGTAACCTGAGTCACGTGTAACCTGAGTCACGTTTTAAATATGCACTAAATATGTCATACTGTCACCCCCACTCCCCTTAGTCATTTGTATCGTCATTCCACTGCATATGCACGCTGTGCTCATAATTAGCAGTCTATGTTTATGCATTTATGCAGTATAATAGAGCATAGAGTGACAAATGTAGATTATACTCTGGCCAGCTGGTTAATTGACATGCTTCTTCACGGCCACGGCACAAACTTGCAGGTTATATACCACTGGTGATAACAATAAGCGGTTGCCTCATGACTCGGTCTGCTCTGGGCGCCACACTACCACGGGTCTCTCTACCCCTTCTGATGATTTCTGATTTCGCTGATCCGTTTATACTAAATAGTGACGTCACAACTGTGCGTCTCACCCAATCAACATTTTTATTTTGGCAATTTTGAATTACAGTTTTGATTTGATATTGCCGGGAGTACTACATAGACAAGTTAGATAATAGATATAAGTGATAAAATAATAATTGTTCTAGCCAGACGTACTATTCTGTCGTTTCATAGTGCAGTTGTACTTTTCTTTGTATCTTAGAAAACATAATGCTCATTTATATGTATTAAGTCTAGTCGTTAACCACGATATAATTAAAAATAATGGCACTGAGCTGTTGGGTTTCACTCTAGCATTGGGGTATAAAACATTTGGGATACTTGCCTTAAAATGCCTTTGTGGGTAGATCAGTCATATGGTAACATTACTTACTACAGGCCAAATGTAAAATATTGCTTGCACACATAGAGAGTGAATTGTAGAAATATTGCAGATTTTTTCACAGCAAATGCGATGCGTAATAACCTGCGACTCTGACACATTTGTCAGGTTTGTCAAAAGTTTAACAGACAGACAGACCGACAAACCAACAGACAGACAGCTATAGGCAGCTAAATACCAATTATTACAGGAAATATTCACTGAAGTCATGTGAAGTCAAACGCTTTATATTGTGAATGTGTATTGTCTCAACCAAGGATGTTAATAAGTATTTGATGGTTATGGACAAACTGTAACCTGAGACACGGTAACCCGAGTCACACAGTTTACTTGCGCTATCTCTCAGTTGTCCTCGAATGAGCACAAGCAAATGTGTCAATTACTTTGGTTGACGTATACCTTGTAATACCATAGTAAAATATATTCAGTCCAATGTATAATTTGAAGAGAAATATCAGACAAATGATAGCGCCCAAAATGCCTTGTCCTTTTATTGTAACCTGAGTCACACTGCTTTTTCTCATCATCGAGGCTCTTATTCTCATCTTAGTGATACATTGTTTATATGGTTGCATAGACTACTCCTCCAAGATAATCGGTACAGAGTATAGAATATAGGAATAAATCTGTATCGAAGTGAAAGCATGATGAATAGGTATATATTTCTATGAATGTAACCTGAGTCACGCTGGAATTGCCCAGCTAAAGATTGACTTCATTTCCTTATATATAGGTACCAAGTAACCCTTTAATGGCCAAGTGGACAAAATCGGCCTCTGAAGTGGTATTGAGGAGTGTAGATATACAGGCTAAGGGAAGAGTATATTTTGGAAATTTACCACTAGAATAACTGACTCCGTAACCGAGTCAGTGATTATAGTGGTGAATTTTCAACAAAAAAATAATCTCCTTTCCTATAAAAGGATAGGCCTACTGACTAAGCAGGCAATTTGGGCCTTGATGATTAACACATTCATGGTCAAGCTGGACAAAAGCGCCATCTACAGTCGCCATGAGGTATTATCCATGTGCTGAAAACTGTTAATTTCAGTAGTAAATTTACAAAAATAGTCTTCTCTTAAAATTGTCTTGGGAAATCTTAATTTATCTGTGAAGCATTTTGAGCCCTGTGACGCGCTCTTGACGCTCTTGACGCCTTTAAAAGCATACAATTTTAACTGTTTAATTTTGGCGCATTTTGGTGTGAATATACAACATTACCAATTCATTTAGTTCCATTACTTTTGTTCAGGAGCTGGCATTATTGCATCATTCCAGACGCACGGCCACCGTGACCACCCAGGATACCGTACACCTGCTCACGATAGGACGAGAGGACTTCTTTGATATCTTCATGGCTGGTTCAGGACCGGATGAAATACCGGACCATATCAAATTTGTCACGTATGTAGCGATCTATCCCTGATATAACGCAGGGTACAGGGTCAATGGATGACTCCAGTTTTAGCTATATCACGCCCATCTCTAGCTAAACTTCGCCAATGGTTGGCGCATGTTGTGATCGATTTATATAGCCTACTTTGCATCCTAAACTCCCAGAATCCTAATTTCATAGTAACTATGCAGTTAACCTGTTGACTATTTTGAAACTAATTTGAATGTGGACTGTTGGTGCCTATGCCAGATTTGCAATTTTCAATGAGTGACCGATTGGATGCATCCATTGGTCAAACCAGTTTTTGGGCCATTGATATTTTTGTTGATAACTGGATACGGTTGGAAAATATCTGCCCGGTTAGAGATCTGATACTAGATGGCCTGATAATGTAGGTTACTGGGCCGTTACTGAACCAATACTGGGACAGTAGAGGAATCACTCAGGCATATGACGTCATAATTAAAGACGTGCCGTCTTACTGGACATTACAATCAAAATGACATCCCTCCGTCACGAAACTAGAAAAGTCTGCAATGACCGTGTACGAAATGTAAGTCTTTGATGAATTTACAATTTTATAAATATTCTGGCAGCAACTGGCCCCTTTCAAATTAGGTTCAAAATATTCAACAGCTTACCAGTATATAGTTACCTTGAATTTTAGATTCTGGGAATTCACGTTTCAAAGTTTCAAATCGATCCCTACGCGGTAAGAAAGTGTGCGAATCTTAGCAAGAAAGGGGGAGGGCATAGGTCGAAATAAACCACCACCCTCTCCCCTATTAGCACAACCTATCCGGACGAAGGTGGAATATTAACCCTTTAACCATTACAACCGAGAAACGAGAAATTATTTATGACGTAAGGAATATGTTGTTGACTATTTTGAGAGTAATCTGACTGGGAGCTGTTGCCGCCATAGACAGTAGCCTATGTATAGCAAGTATTATACAGTAATGGGTGTAATTAGATGTATTAAAGTCTACATTGAATTATAGTTGTAAGTAGAAGTAGCAGCAGCAGTAGCAGCAGCAGGAGCAGCAGTAGTAGTAGTAGTAGTAGTAGTAGTAGTAGTAGTAGTAGTATATCCGATGGGGGGGGGGGGGGGCGGGGCGTATAAATCCGATTGGCTGAGAGCCCCGCGACGCCATCCCATTTGCGCACAGGCCACGCCTCCCTATGCCATATATGGGGACGTCTTTATCCCGCCAAACAAAATCGTATTATAATATCACTATCAACAATGGCACATCGAAAGTATAATTTTGAGACGTTTTGTGTATTTTATTTGTCTTATTTTAGTAACCTGGAATTTATGAAAGACTGGCCCATGGATAAACTGTTAGAGCACCCGGAGCATTGCTTGTTGCACTTCTACAAGTATGTACAGAGAATTATCCATCCATCCATCCATCCACACACTCACCCACCCACCAACCCACCCATCCACCCGCACACCCATAACACTAACCATCCGACCAACCCATAAATCTATCCATTCATCCGCCCGCACGCACGAACGCACGCACGCACGCACGCACGCACGCACGCACGCACCAATCTACCCATCCACCCATTCATCCATTCCGCTGGTATCTATATCATTCTGGTAGGTTAACCCTTCCTGTATCAACTCCTGTATCCTGTAAAGGTCAAGCCGGCAAAAAAGGGTATCTGCAGTAGGCTTGAGGTATTTTCAATTACAGGCCAAGATAAGACTTCTTATTAAATTAACACTAGAATGACTAGCTCGGTAACCTATCCAGTTAATCCAGTTGTAAAGTGTCAGTAATATGCCCTTGGGCTACAAATAGGCCCTGGCTAATTAAACATTTAGATTCTCTTGTCCATTAACATTTTACTCGTCAAGCCGAACACACCGATCCTCTTAAAATAATGTCCTATATTCCAGCGATAAATTTACCATAACCGGCTTCTCATGGGCAGCAAATGGTCACTCAAGCAACTAAAATTGTCTCGTAAAAGCTTGACAAATTAAAGGGTTAATTGATGGAAGTAGCATTTTAGACGTTGTTGGCACAAGAGGGGTTAACGATCTCTTATTATTGTCACTAATGCTAACACACCTTATACCTCATCGTTTCAGGCGCAATGTTGTCATTGTGAAAGATAGCCGGTTTATGGATTGGCTTTACATCGTCAAATCGGTAAGAGTATTGTACTTAAAGTAATGCGGCCTCAATAATGGGCCTTTCCAGTTTTATCTAGGCCCCGCCCATATCTAGCTAAGCTCCACCCACACCTCGCTCGTGTTTGGATCCATCGATCCCTGAACTCCGCGACTCTCCATTTCCAGAAAACTATACAGGTAAGCTGTTCAATATTTTGAAACGAATTTGACAGGGTGCTGTTGCTGCTATTTAAAAAAAACCCAACAGCATGTGTGTTAAATAGTAAAAACACACAATTCGTACAACAACGCTTAGTCCGTCATCAATTACGCGTTTATGAAGCAATTACCTACGTCATTCATGGCATAATTGATGATGACGTTAGCCTACACGCCACATCGTTGATTATGACGTCATGATTGATTGAAAAACTGGAATCCTACGTCCTCCATTATTGAATATAATTCACAAGCGTCAGATATTGCTAATCTATGGTACGTTTTAGCACGTGTCTAAAAGAATAACCAATGTGTGTGTTTTGTCGGTTCCCATCGTATCTGAGTCGATTCATAAATCTATTTCCTCACTCATGCATATGGCGCCATTACGAACTACACAACGTGTATGCTGACGTCATAATCATGACTTCGTGAATGATTCGAGTAAGCCCGTCTTTAACGCGTATTAGTCCGACACGTTGTACGAATTGTATGTTTTTGCTATTTAAGAAACATGCTATTGAATATTTTGAAACTAATATAACTGGGAGCTGTGGCAGCAACAGCACCAATTCATATTAGTTTCAAAATAGTTGACAGTTTGCCTGTAACATTTTCTGGAAATTGATAGTCAGGGAGTTCAGAGATTGATCGATCCCAACACGGACGAGGTGTGGGTGGAGCTTAGATGGAAAGGCGCATTAGCCAGACGCTATGTATCCTAACCTTTTAAAAGAATACGCTACTGTATTAACCCTTAGAATCCGAAAGCCCCATATATGAACAAATTGTTTACAATGCAGAAACAATTTCGCTTAGTATTTTGAAGCTAATTTTACTGAGAGCCGTCGCTGCCTATGGGAGCTGTTGGTGCTTATGGCAGCAACATGTTCCCATCCAATTAGCGTCAAAATATCCAACAGCGTACCTGTATAGTAAAGGGCAGAACGGACAGAGTGCGGGCGTCACGCGGACGTCACGCTGGCGTCAAGCAACACGCGGGCGTCAAGCAGCCCTCAGAGGAAAGCTAAAACACGCTGAATGCGTCTGGCATGCGGCAAACCACATACACGCATGCCATAGTAGTAGTAGTAGTAGTAGTAGTAGTAGTAGTAGTAGTAGTAGCAGCAGTAGTAGTACTACTACTACTACTACTACTACTACTACTACTACTACTACTACTACTACTACTACTACTACTACTACTACTACCACTACTACTACTACTACGACTACTACTACTACTACTACTACTGCTACTGCTGCTACTACTACTGCTACTACTGCTACTTCTACTAGTACTACAATTACTACTACTACTACTACTACTACTACTACTACTGCTGCTGCTGCTGCTGCTGCTGCTGCTGCTTCTGCTGCTACAGCTGCAGCTACATTTGAAATACGACCCATCATGAACACTAGAGGAAACAGGCGAATATTGGCCAGATAGAGAGGCATTTTGGATTAAGGCATTGGATACCAAATGTCCAAGTGGTATAACAATTTTATTTTGGTTCTCTGCGTCAACGTGATGTCATCGCGATTAGGCTAATGTAGGCTACAACAGAATTTTCTTTTGAAATTGCTAAAATTCTAAAGGATGAATATATGTAATTGCAAAGTAAATTTAAAAAAAGCTCTAGCTTTCCAAAAAATCCAAACCTTGGGAGCAGTTTAGTAAACGCGAAATTAATGTAGGCATTTAACGATCTGGATACCAACGTATCACGCCCACTGTTTTCTGAGTAAAACAGGATAACTAGTGTCTGTTTAAAAAAAAAAAAGGGTTTTCTTGTGAGGTATCATGAGCCATGATAACAAACATCTTTCAGTCCTATTCATTTAGACAAGTTTTAATGCTCACCAACTTGGCGAGGGGAATATTAATTCTCCCATGCAACGAAACAATAGCAAATCTCATCGGCGAGATATATTCTTTTTATGGACAATTTTAACCAGTGCATTTGACAGTGTAAAACTGCATCTGCGGCGGCTGCTGATCTGCGTGTGTGCGTGCGTATAAATTACGGGAAATTCTTGCGTGAACACGTGAGAAATTTGAATTCCCCTCACGACAGAAAGCACCGCGCGTTAAAAATTTGCCCGCGAGTGATCCCAGACGCCCTCGTGCCGCCCGTCCGCCTGACACCCGTCTTCCGCACGCGTTAGTGCATTTTGTCCCTCTTTATATCATATGTTTGAAATGTGACGTACTACCACCCCTGGAACCCCCAAGTGATGCCCACGTCCTGTCTGTTTCGCCCTTTACCTGAATATTTAGATTCTGGAATGTGAGTGCAGGGTTTAAATGGATAAGAGAGTCTCTAACTAAGCTATTTCAACTGTCCCTGGAAATTGATAGGCATGGACTTTAGTCATCGATCGATCCCAACACGGACGAGGTTTGGATGGGGCTTAGACAAAGCTGGGCGGGGCATAGCTAAAACTGGAAAGGTCAATTGTACACAGTAATGGAATCATTTTTAAATATACCCTTGTATAAATTCTAACATATCACGACCTAGAGGCCGGGGATCAGTTTGCCCTGCCATACACCCCACACCACCCACCCACCCCTTAATGAATTGTCATGGGTACACATTGTTCATTACACCCTAAGAAACAATTTAAAAATGTGTTCCCAGATAATATCTTTGTTTGCAATAGGTTTTATTCAGCCGTTTCCATGACAACCAAACGACAATTTATCGTTGGCCCTAAAAGTACTAAAATAAGCATATCTCTGTCAAATCCCAACATAAGATATCAAGCTGGTGACAAAACACAGGTTAGACAATGTGCAATGTAATTAAAATACTTGTATTATAATTAGCTAATTTGCATTTACAGTAGTACCCATACTAATTTATCATGGGTTTGCATGGTAGGCCCACTAGCTACTAGCCTACTGGTAAGCGAACCCCAACAAAAATACCTAAACGTGACGTACATATCAGAAACAGTCTAACAACTCGTCTAGAGTCATTGGAAAGTGGAACTGATGCACTTCATGGTGTAGTTCGGATCGACCGGACTGGTACCGGCCGTACCAGCCAAGCTGGGTACGCGCCGCCCGTCTTGGATGTGTTCCCTGGACACGCCCCCCCCCCCTGGGTAGAGCCATAAGCGTGTATGAGCCTATAGGAGCGATCGCGTTACATAAAAAGTTCGTTAAAGCGCACAGTGCGCATGCGCACGCTTGAATGCTATTTTTGACAGAGCGCGTAGTTTACGACCAAGATGGGTTGACGCTTTTAGTGTACCGAGACGGTACAATGTAATCCTTTTCCGTCATCTGTTGCCGCCGAACCTGGCATTAATCAAGACTAGAATTCGGCGGGCTTTCCAAATCTGTAAACCATTTCAAAATCGGTTAAGAAATGGCTGAGGTATCCACGGAAAACCCCTTTTGATTATCTTCAAAGTATTGCCGTGACGTCATAACCACGTGTACGCAGAACTTCTAAAATGTTCTAGAACATTCGACTGCTTTATTATTAGCTACGCGCTGATTGGCTGTTGCTCGACCGATGATTGGTTGGAGCCTGCACCTGTGACGTCACGGGTAGTATAAAAGGAGACGAGATCCAGAGTTCGAGAGCATCCTCGGCCAGGGCCGAATAGGTTGGACCTGTGTCAGCTACGAACAGCTCGACAGGCATACGCAGATCACTTTTGCTCTCTGTCGGTTTTTCTCCCGTAGCTAGCAGTAATCCAACCCACCGCACTAAAGCAATTTTGTAACTCCCGTTGCTTGCAGGAGTATTTTTGGAACTTTTTAGGTATTGTTCACGAATATATCAAGAACTAATTCTGAACACGAACTTGCGGTGAGGCCTTTCCGGCCTGAAAATGTGATTCTACAAATGTAGAGGCAGCGATGTTCTTTGGTGGATGACTCGCCGGATCTGCCGGCCACGCCAAAAACTGGTTATTTAACCGCCCCCGCACTGATGTCATGCAGGTTCATCTAAGCTTTTCGACCGCAGCAAGTAAACTTTGCCCGGTACGTCTTCAAAGCTGGCTGACGTACCCCGCACCGTTAAGCTTAGTTTTGTAATATTCATCCGCATCTAACAACCCCCGCTTATGATCGGGTTGTTGTCAACTTCCATCCGTACCATCGGTGTACGGGAACTTTCGTCACAGCAGTAATGTTATTGTATCCCTTGCTGGCTACTCGTTAGACATTCTATATTGTGAGTATAGTCCTGATTTCGATCCGCTCCCGTCATGAGCTGCTTGCAGGAATCCAGTTTGCGGAAATCATCCTGGGGGAACTTCCAGCTTCCTGGGAATGCATCAACTCACGTCAACCTAAGAGTGACGTATCAATTTCAGTAACACGATAGCCCAGGTTTAAGAATGGCTACCAATTATTCCAGTAACTATACTTAACATTTTGATTATTCGTTAATTATATTTTTGATAATTATATCATACCCGTATACACGGTCCCGATGACTAAAAGGCACTGTAACGGTCTTAGGACCGCTAGTTATAATGTCTGTATGTGTTTATAGTTATTCTTATTTTCTGTAACGTGTTTTACTAACCGCACCGTCGTAGGTTTCTTAACCTGTACTAAAGATATATTATTCTGATCATTTCACACTGTATTGATTATTCTGGTTAGTTTATATATATGGCCTGTGGCCATCAGTTCATATGTTTTGTTTAATTGTAGAAAATATAGGACTGCAGTGCACGTAGGAAACACTATGCAGCAACATTTATATATGCAGCACTTTTTCCCGCCACCAACAGTTTTTCACTGAGGTCGCTGTCCGTGCTATAACTCTGCTTAGCCCAGCATGCTACCGACTAAACACCTTTTCTATTCAGCTCGATAGGATAGGTTTAATATGATTAGAGACAATTTCTTCGTTAGGAAACACGTAGTGTACGCCTCTTTCCCGGTAGTTGCGATAATTTAGCCACGCACTCCGGCAAGGTTGTGTAAGATTGGCCAAAATACCTTAAGGGCCTTAGATTTCTAAGTTATTGTCTCTCTTCATGTTCCACTAAGCCTTATGTCTTCTTAGTTATTTGGATGTCCCTATCCGCACAATGGACTGATCCGACCCTGGGAAACTACTGGGGTTTCCGAGTGGTGATGGCCAAGATGTGGTGTCACACACATTTCCCCTGTATCCTCGGATACTTAGTAGTTAGCACATTTGCCAATGTAGGAAAGCACTGCGAAAACATATCTTAGTTATTATTTTCTTTAATCTGCTGAACAATCCTCCAAAATGCTTTTGTAAAAAGTAACCGATGTCCTGTGACGTTTCACGTGGTTACAGAGCGAGATGTCCGGATTCTTATCCAGTTCAGAGATCTTACTAAGTAACGTGTATGTGCGCTGTCTTCAGTATTGATGCCTTAAGGCATCCGTTCTCAATGACAGCCGTATCTAAAACCTAGGTAGACACTAGCCATTTGCGGCCTAAAATAATTCTTGTCTCTAAAAACTAAATATTAGGACACGCATAGAAGAAGGCCCGCATAAATAAAAGCGGCAACTACTAATTCAACATACTAAGAATTACATAAGACGGTGACGTGGGAATCCTTCGGGAATCGTTAGTCCCGTCTTCACGTAAAACAGCACGCAACCTTATAGCCATAATCTCACTAGGTATGCGCTTTTCTCTACAGCATTTTCGGTTAAATATTAGAGTGGACCCCTTTCGACCACTACTCTTCTCCCGCTTTAAGCAGTGGCGACATTTTCCCGTGATGGAGGCCCGCGTGAGGCACTTGCCTCTCACAAGCATTCAGTGACGACGGTCCACGTGAGGATAATACTCCTCACAGAAAACTAGCACTAGGAGTAGTGCCCGCATAAGGCACCTGATTTTCCGTCACTACAAAGATACTTTTCTTTCCTTTCAGCTTAGAGGTATAATAGCTTATATTAAGTTAATTAGTTAAGTCTCGTGTACGGGGACCTCCCTTGCGGGGATACCTCTGTGGACCTACGAGTCTGTGTGGTACCTCCAGGAGCCCCACGTTTAAAAGTTGATCAGGCTGTCTATGTCTTGCACTTTCGTATGCTCATTATTTGTATCTAGCATACTTGACTGTCTGTTTAGGTAAACCTATTGTATAGACTTAGTTTAATTAGGTCACCAATCAAATCTTGTAAGTCACGAAATTGCTATGGACAGCCATACTGGTGACACAAACTCTTGGGATGAGACGGTTGTGTTTAATGTTCACGACAATGGTCGCACGGCCCCACCGGAACGATTGAGAGGGCAGTATCGTACAGGATCCGTCAGCCCGAGACCGGAAGCTAACCAGCGTCATCATTCATCGTGCACTTGCGGCGCGGCGAGTCGACATCAGACACCGGAACGGCCCGACGCTACCCCGCGAGCTACAATAGTCAACATTGCGTATATGTGTAAAAATCTTAACACGCAAAAATGCATTTGATACAATCCCCACAAACAGCTTATAAATGAACCTTTACAGTGTGTGCCATGCTCCGCCCATCTCTAGCTAAGCTCCACCCACGCCTCGCTCGTGTTGGGATCGGTAGATCTCTGAACTTCCTGGTTATCAATTTTCATAAAAGTATACATGGAAGCTGTTGAATATTTTGAAGCTAATTAGACTGAGCGCTGTTGCTGCCTATCAGCATGTTTATTAACTAGTATAAGATACGGTGAGATTTCCTTTAAAATTTACAAAATAAGGCATGGACGTAATGCGATACATTAAACGTAGATTGTAACACCTTGATAAATAAACTTTGATTCTACTCTGACATGATATATCTTCACGCACATCTGAAATTTGCATTCAGACATGATCGCCTTATTATGCTAAGGCCATTTACCACTAAAGCCAGTGACAGACGATCCAACATGTATGATTATATATGTATGATAATGTGTCTGTCATACATGTTCATCATGCACGATCATACAGCATCGGATATTGTAGGAT
This sequence comes from Chaetoderma sp. LZ-2023a, assembly GCA_034401795.1. Taxonomy (NCBI): domain Eukaryota; kingdom Metazoa; phylum Mollusca; class Caudofoveata; order Chaetodermatida; family Chaetodermatidae; genus Chaetoderma; species Chaetoderma sp. LZ-2023a. The sequence goes on along the minus strand of CM067366.1, from coordinate 50,143,966 downwards.
GAATATACTAAACAGTGCTACCAACAAAATCACGTGATTTAAATTCCGGTGTATGATTGGTTGTTTCGTCAAACATGGTGTACGTTATCGGACGAAAGTTGAGCATTGTCTGAGTTTTTTGCGTGCATGATTCAACTTGTCGAAAGCTATGCCACGCGACCAAACATCGTCCGACTTTGTTGAATCATGCATGTATAATCATACATGGTGGATCGTCGGTCATAGGCTTTAGAATTAGTGTAAAAACGATGTGCTAAGCCGGTATTTGCATTGCACAATATCATATATAAAGATTTTAACCTTCTATCAAATTGACATTGGCAACCTCGAATTAGATGCGATCTGATCGAAACTTACAACATTCTCACAAGAAAACAGAACGCAGACACTGACCATTTATTTACAATTACTAATTATTTACATTAAAAAATAAAACAATAGCGAGTGTTCATAGTCTAAAGTTATACACACATACATATCGGACGTTGCAAAGACACACTATTTTTATATAGAGAGGGGGTGGGGTGGGGTGGAGGCGTGAGAGAAAGTGACAGAGAGATCATCTGAGTTACTTGTATCTCCTTCCACCTGACGGTAGCGGGTGGCTTCGGCAATGGTGACAACAACCGCGGTGGCGGCGATGACGACTACTAAGACAAACTTCTATTTCTGTTTAGTTTTACTACTGCTAATATAATACAAATTGACACTATTTTCCAGGGTTCCTGCTACGTTCTCAAACAAGTACGAGGGGTGGTACCTCAGCTAGGAAGGAGGAGGAAATCTATGTTTCCTGTGAAGTGCAAAATTCCAGAGGTTACAGCAGGTGAGGCGTGGTTACCCATTTAATGCTAACTGCACCTCAGAGCGCGGTCAAAGTTCTAGTTTTATCAATTGACCCTTTAGTTTTTCAAGATTGTTTTAAGAAAATTTAAATTTTCGCTCGGGGAATGCCAATTTGCTGACCAAGAGAAAGACGGTTATTGTAAGTGTACAACTGGAATATTGGACAAAAATGTAAGAGTGTTTTTGCCTGCTTGATGTTTAAAGGGTTAATGTTCGGGGACATCTATATTTTTGCTTGCAGGGCAAGATAAGGTTATTTTTTAAATGGTACGACTGCAATAACTGGATTTGTCACAGAGCCCATCATTCCAGTGTTAAATTTTCCAAAATAGTTTTATCTTGGTCTGCAAATGGACATTCATCAAGACCACTGCATATGCCATTTATGACCACCTTGTCCTTTAAACGATTAACCTGGTACAGGAATGTTTAATCATCTACTCTGAAATCACATTATTTTCCTTCCCATAAGATATACCACTTTGCACTGTGGCAGTGCGATATACGTGCTTTTCGAGCTTGCTCGGTATCAGCTGTTGCCCAACACCAAGCCAGATGACTTGCACAGTGCTATCTAGCGTCAGAATACCAAGGGTAATGGCCGCTGTAGCTCCCACCCCGGTAGCGAGTGTGGTACTAGCAGTTTCATCAGCATAATATCTTGTGTTTATACTCCTTCAACGCCTTATTTTCCCATTCTAAGGCCTCTCTAAGCTCATCACCTGAGAGCTATACACAATTATCATCCCAGATCTATCGGCCGATGCGCCATACAAAGTCAGCTTCAGTCTGCTGGTCAAGCGGGTGCCGCTCCCATCTCCTGGCACGTTTAGAGTACCATCGTCTCCTTGCGATGCTTGCAATCTTTCGCTTCCAGCTCTCCTTCTGCAATCGTTCAGATTCACGTCGGTAACACAGTGTAGGTATTGTTGGCTGGGTCATCTCTGAGAGCATATATCTGGTCGGGTTTGCGCCTTTATCTCATTACCTCTCAGCAAAGGACAGCTGCGCGAAGGAAACGCGAAGTTTGGAACAGACATAGGCAATGGATGAATATGTAGAATTTTGAAATAAAATCGATAGAAGTTATACAAACTGTTCGTTATTTGCGGAAATAGTATACTCTGACTGACGCAGTAGACATTTCAAAATTGCAAAATTAGCATAGGTCTACTGTTATAAAACATGCTAGAGAGCAGTCTATTTTTAGCCCTGCCCTCAAATGGAGATGCCCCGCCCATCTCTAGTTAAGCCCCATCCACACTTCGCACGGGTTGGGATCGCTCGCTTCTCTGACTATTAATTGCGGGAAAACTATACATGTAAGCTGTTGAATATTTTGAAATAATTTGACTGGCTATGGCAGCAACAGCGCCCAGTGAAATTAGTTTCAAAATATTCAACAGCATGTTTCGTGAATAGTAAAGACATAAAATTCATACAACCACACTTAGTCCGTCATCAAGTAAGCGTTAGTAACGAACTTAACTACGCCATTCATAACATAATTGATTATGCCATCATCCTACACGTCACGTAATTAATTATGACGTCATATGATTGTGTGCGAAACTGGAATTCTCCGTTTTACGGGCTTTCGAATCGATTTGAACATTTGAAATCTGAACTCCTAGAATGTAAAGTTAGAGGTAAGTGTACAGGTAAGATGGTAAATGGTTTGACACTAATTTGATTGGGATTGTTGCTAAATAGGGCAGCAGCATATCTCAGTCAACATAGTTTCCAATGATTTAATACAATGCGTATTAAGCTGTAAATTAATCGTAGACATAAAATGTATACATGTTAAAGTGCGTATTTAGACCGATATGCTTCAAAATAAATGTGTTAGAATGATATCCTTTTAAAGGCTTAAAGTAGGTGCCTCAATGGAGGAAAACGGAATCAATCTTATAATACTATAAATTAATATAATGTTTTAAGTTGTGAAATTGAATTAGGACGTGTTAACACTACCTACTTAATCAGGAATAACGCCATACGGTCATACTGATTTATGCCCTTATTCCTCATTCCTGATTAACTCTCTAGCGAGAACGCAGCCATAAGGCTGAAGTATAGTTGGAGAATACGTTGACGGCATTGCGTTTGCGTCGCGTTAGATTCGTAAAACGCATAGCAGAAACGCAACTCGTGGGGTGGTATAGTTCCGAGATATGACTAACGATAAATAATGCTAAAGCACATGTATCGTTTTATTTTGCGCGCTTAAAATGGTAGTTACTCGAAGAGCTAGGAAATTTGCAAATGCAATTCTAATGCATAATATGATTGTTATGGAAGCTGCTGTTTATAATCGTATAAGAAGTCGGCGCCGACGATCAATGTGTGTACGTGCCATTCTACAGCAACGGGTACGTCAAGACGAATATAGACATTTAATCCGCGGGATGCAGCTTGCTGATCCAGAGTACCACTGGCAGTACGTTCGTATGTCTGCAGCCAATATGGAATACCTGCTCCAAAGAACCGGGCCAAAGTCAAAGCACAAACCTAACCACAGATGGCCTATAGGCCCAGGTGAACGCCTGTCACTAACTATAAGGTACGTAATCTATGCTTAGCATTCCCAAATGATTTGCAAACATCGAACTTCAGTGTCAACTGTTGGGTTGGGACGTCATTGTATGCAGAAGGCATCATTTTTCTGTAAATTGTGGACATGGTTCTATCTACACATAAGTCATAATACATTTATTTTGTCTGAAATGCACCGTTCTCGTGATATATGTCATATTATACTCGATTGGTGGTCATCTTGGCACCCATCTTAAATTCAACATGTTCCAGTCAAAATATTTTATTAGATTTATATACATCATTTCTAAATATGCCAAGGAAATGTGGTTTCATTGCTGTTGCAATTAGTGGTGGGTGAACCCCTAATGTGACCTAGATATTTGACGTTTTTAACTCACTGTAGAGGCAATCCTCACCATTCACAATATGAATGTATGTGCCAAATTTGGTGATACTATCTTCTTGAATTCCAGAAATATGCAGTTGAGAATAACGCATGCACGCACGCTCACTCGTACGCACACTCGATCCCACGCACACACGCTTACTAGCTCGCTCGCTAGCACGCACGCCCACACGAACGCACACACTCAGTAGCTCGCTCGCTCGCGCGTGTGTACGCATGCCCTTCGTTGCAATAATAATAATAATTTCCTTTTTATTCCATAGGTATTTAACAACAGGAAATAGCCAGGTTTCCGTTTCCTGGGTATATAGAGTAGGCCGGAAAACAGTGTGCAACATCATCCAGGAAACATGTGATGCCATATGGGAAGAATTGTAAAATGATGTCCTTAAACCACAAACGACAGAATTGGAATGGCTCCGAATTGCTGATGGGTTCGATTAACAATGGCAATATCCTCATTGTATAGGGGCACCCACAAATTCTGGAAGTCTGTTTTATAATTACAAAAAAATCATTCAGTATCATCTTGATGGCAGTCTGTGATGCTCACTACTGCATTACTCTCATCGACATTGGCACCCCTGGCCGCCATAGTGACGGAGGACCAATTATAAATTCCTTATTTGGCCAAGAATTAGAAAATGGCACTTCAAACTAACAAATATACGACTGTACTCTCTATTCGTATGTTTGTTGGTAGACGTCAGGGTTTCAAAAGGGGGCACTATTTATTTTGTTTTAGCTCTTTCCCCGACGTCTTGGTATTATATTGCTGTATTATATATTGTAGTAGTATGGGTTTCCTCCTTTGATAAACCACCATGGCCACCTATAAGCGTACCCTACGCCTTAAGATAACAACTAAGGGGTGGGGTGTCACGGCTGTCGACGTGTATCATGGGTTAAAGTACGTTATTGGCGCGGGACCTGCTGGTTTGCAGGGGCTTACCAATGTTTCTAAAACTGTATGGAATGTAACAGTGTCAAATGAGGGCGTCAAGGAAAAGCTTCTAGAAGATGTTCTTATTGTAAAAGGCGAAGTTTGTAACGTAGAGGAAATCAAGTCAGATAGGTTCCTAGTGAAGATGAAAGTTCCACTAGAAATTCCAGATGACAGGATCATGAATGAACTCAAGAAGTATGGCAAAGATTGACGCTTGATGGCAGCTTTGTCCTGCCCTTATGGTATAGAGGGCAAATTAAAGAATGCCGGATCTGCCTAAGTACTGACCATTTGGCAACAGATTGTCCCAATCAAAACAAATGTTTGCTCTGTGGTTCAGGTGACCATTTTAAATGGCGCTGTCCAAAAAATCAAAACAAGCCCTCAGTAGCAGGAGATAATCGCCAATTAAAGGATGCAACTGAGTCAAATGCTTCTGAAGCAACCGCTACGGAAGCTGTTGTTGTGGTTCATGCCACTGTAAATGACACAAACAAATCATCAAATCCTGTTAAAGTAACTACAGTTGATGAAATTCAATTATTAGAGGAGGGTATAACCTTAAGTCAAGAAAATAATCAAAATGCAGTGTAGCCAAACGTTGCTGTAAAAGACATGCAGCAAAATGATGATCTTACAGAAGAGCCAGTTTACAATTCCTTAGATGAATTAACATTAGGACAGGATAAGTTTAGGGCTCAGAAGACGGAAAGTTCAGTCGATTTTCCGCTAAGCCCACGTGATTTAAGTCAGCTTGAAGATATGGTAAATGACACTCCTGCCAAATGTAACTTAAGTAGCAATACGCGTCATAAAGAAGACAATAGCTTAGAATCTGAGATTGAAGTAAATGATATGGATGATGATACAATGTCAGTTGCAGAATCACATGTGCCCATTCAAACACAGAGTTCACAGATGAACGATGAAATGGTAGCGTACCGATCAGAAGGGGATGAAGTGTTAGTGCCATATGTAACGGCGAGAGGCGTGAAATATCGTCTACTACGCCATGATTCTGATATTTGCAAATATGAATATTTGTCTGTGGTAGAACTAGGAAATATTGAATTTGCAGGAAAAAATAGGTAAATGGTCTAAGAAACGAGCTAAAAAACCAAATCAAGTTAATCTGATGATGGCGGTTGTAAACATCATTTTACAAATTATGATTATCTGCACCATCAATTGCAGAGGATTAAATACCGAATTCAAGCAGCGCCACTTGCTTGAAGAATTAGCAAATGAGAGAGTTGATATTGATTTTCTAGAAGAGACCAAAATTAAAAAAACTGAAGTGTATTAATCTCTCAAAGATATTTTAAAAGGGCAGATTTTTTATTCTTTATCACAAGATAATAGTGCGGGAGTGGCCATTCTTATCCTGACCCGCTGTCTCAACTATGTTGACCTTATATCGTCATCATCTGATACAAACGGACGATGGATTTGTGTATCAATTGATGTACTAAACACAAGTTTAAATTTGATGTGCCTTTATGCGCCAACCTCTCATCAATTGCGTCGTGAATTTCTAAATGATGTTTCCACAATAAGACAGCACGCCTGAAAACCTAATTATGGGTGGTGACTGTAATTGCATATTAGATGAGGCTAAAGACAGAAACTCTAGGTCTAATTTTAATGACACATCGCATAATATTTAGAAACACATTTGTGAAAATAAAAGCTTGTTAGACACTTATCGGATTGAAAATGCAGAAGGCCGGGAATTTACTTGGTTTTCAACCGATGGAAGGATAGCTTCAAGGTTAGACAGGATCTATGTAGAACGTTCATTGAAAGGTTACATGTGTAAAACTAACATAAAACCAGTAACTTACTCTGGTCACAATATGTTTTCCATCACATTAGACAATGCTGACTGGGTCAAACGAGGAGATGGATTTTGGAAACTTAATGTAACATTGCTACGAGATAGTTGCTATCGCAAATATGTGGACAGTTGTTGGAGGCATTGGGATTAAAGAAGAGGTTCGTATGAATGTATAACAGAGTGGTGGGAAGATGCTAAATCATACCTGAAGTATATTTCAAGGCAGTATTCCATCTGGAAAGCACGAGAAATGCGACAGCGTAAAAAAGGCGCTTCAGATGTCGTTGTGTAAAATTAATAAGAAAATTAATGATGGGGAATATAATTATTACGAACTATTAGTTAAATTAAATGGTAGACTAAATGAAATAGAGCAATATCAGTTTGATGGCGCCAAAATAAGGTCAAGAGCACAAATGCACACCGAGGGCGAAAAGCCTACACGTTACTTTTGTAACTTGGAAAAAGCAAGAGGTATAGAGAAATTAATGCGCTCACTGAAGACTAATGATGGAGTATCAGTGTGCGCAAATGCAGAAACGATGGAAACAGTATCTAAATTTTACAAATCATTGTATAAATCTGAGCGAACGATGAAACTGCAACTAGAGATCTTTTAGCTAATATAACGAAAAGACTTCCAGATTCATGTCGCGAAAGCTGTGGCCAATCAATAACAATTGATGAATTGACAAAATCCCTCAAAGGTATGAAGTTAGAAAAGTCTCCTGGATTTGACGGACTTCCAGTTGAATTTTATCAAACATTCTGGCACATATTTGGGCCAGTATTAGAAGAAATAGCAACCAGCATTTTTAAGCAAGGGAATCTCCCTCCATCGATGGCCCAAGCATATGTTCGGCTTATATACAAGAGGGGTGACAGAAATAAAATACAGAATTATAGACCAATCTCTCTACTCTGTGTAGATTATAAGATTATTACTCAGGCACTAACATTAAAACTTGGCGCAGTCCTAGGCGTAGTCATTGATGATGATCAAACCTGCTCTGTGCCAGGAAGATCAATATTAAACAACACTTTGCTTAGACGGGACCTTATTCAATTAGTTGAAAAGGATTGTATCCCAGCAGCAATACTAGCACTTGATAACGAAAAGGCGTTTGACAGACTAGAATGGGATTTCTTGTTTAAGTCTTCAGACCATATTGGCTTTGGTTCAAGATTTATTAAATGGGTAAATATTTTATATACTGATATACCAAGTTGCTATTTAGTAAACAATCAGCTATCCAAACCGGTAGTGTTGTAACGAGGTGTCAGACAGGGTTGCGCACTGTCCCCGTTTCTATTCGTCATAGCTATGGAATCGTTGGGGAGGGGGGGGGGGCACATTGAGGCAATGCAATGACTTTCAAGGAATATGTATACTTGGCGTAGAAAGGCCACCAAAGGTTTCTCAATATGCAGATGATACGACGGTGTTGCGGGTAAAAATACGGATTTTAGAATTTTAAATGGAGTATTCACAGATTTTCAAAAGGCGTCAGGGCTTAAAGTCAATAAAGATAATTCTAAGGGATTATTTTTAGGCGATTGGAAGGGCAGAACTGATAATGTGATGGATATTACCTGCTCAAATGATGTCATACAAATTGTGGGTATTTACTTTAGTAGAGAACAAAATGTATTACTAAACTGGGAAGAAAGGCTATCCAAGCTAAAGTGTGCATTACTAAATTGGAAACTAAACTGTCTGGCAGGACATTTGTCCTTAATACTTTAATTTGATCTGGACTGTGGTATACCGCTTCTGTAGTTCATATGCCCAAATCAGTAGAGTCAAAGATTAACACGTTACTGTTGTCCATCTTATGGGAGGGCAAAGCCCATTTGGTATCACAGTCAATCCTCACCAATGAAAAGCATGCCGGAGGCTACTACTATTACTGCTGCTACCGCTGCCGCTGTTGCTGTTTCTGTTGCTGTTACTGTTACATTTACTCTTACTGCTGTTGCTGATGCTGCTGCCCCCGCCGCTACTGCCATTACTGCTGCTATTTTGTGCCGAGGTTACAGTGATTCACACCAAGGGAGGGATCTGGTTCTAGCTAAGCTCCGCCTGTTTTATGCATGTGTTAGAATTGATTTCTTCTTCTTTTCGTTCGCTGATCATACCGCCAGTCCTAAAGTGACTATCGACATGATCATAAGCGTTAAGTGCGTGGATCCATGGTTTATTAGAGTGTGCCGTGCGGCCTGGAACCTCCGTCTTCAGCACTCAAGGTTTGTGTCAGGGTTACCTCACCATTACCTCCTTTAGTCGCCTCTTACGACATGCAGAGGATACGGAAGGTGTATTCTAAGCCCCACCTACAGGGCAACGAGAATTGATTTTATATCCTGCATTCTTAGTATCTCAATTTCAGAATAACTATACAGGTAAGATGTTACATATTTTGAAACTAATCTTATTGGGAGATGTTGTCGCCGTATGCAGCAACAGCATCCAGTCAAATTGGTCTCAACATATTCAACTAACCGTTTATTAAGTCATAAAGAGAGACAATGCAGACAGTTCGTGTCGGACTATTTGCTTATTTCGTGTCGGATCTACGTCATCAGATTGTCGCGTCAGCTAACCAGTGGTTTATTTTATCTATGACTTCAGATGCTCATTTAGCGCGTTATATCTTATATGTTACTAACGGCCCATAATCTACGTAATTCTGCAGAAATCCCATTTGATCAAGAAACGTCCACTTTTTAATGTTCTTGGCCTGACTTCCACTTTAGCTGCTGTTGATCTTCTTTCTCTGTACCCGATAACCATCTTTGAGGTTTTTCCATAATGCATTTGCCTTGATTTCTGAAAAGAATAAAGCGGATCCATATCAATAGAGCATGCCCCTACTAAAGTTGAATAAATGGCCTTTAATATTGCAATAACATTGAGTCAAACTATTTTTTTTACAAATAATGCAGCACGTTCATATCTATCCATCTCGAACCCATTCATCATTGTAATGACACTCGATATAGAGCATATCTCACCCACATTTCTGTGCATATCACACTTTCAGTTCGTATAGAACATCTTGATAGATTTCTGTTCTAGGGCGATCTAAATTTAGTTTTTAAAATCTAAAATATAATATTGTAATGAGTTGGATGTGGACCTTGATCTGTATCTGGACCAGGATCTAAATTCATATCGGGATTATGTGTATCAGCAGCAAGTTCCATCTAAAGCAAACTATATTTTCGGATATCCTACTCGGAGACAGACGGACAGACAACAGACAGACAGGTAGACAGGCAGACAGACAGACTATGTAACATCCGCCAATCTTGTAAAAGCATACCATTTGCCCAAGAATCACAATTTCAGTACAGATAGCCAGTTTAATATTTTGAGAAGATATTGCCGTTATAGCACAGCCCTCATCTCAATTCACCTTTCCAGAGTACCCACCATCATATGACGTCATAATGAACTGCGCGATGTGTGGAATGACATCATAATGAATGACGTCATGAATGATGTCGATAAGTACGTCACGAACGCATATTTGAAGACGGTCTATGCGTTGTTGTACAAATTGTTTGCTTTTACTATTTAATAAATATTATGGTGACTATTTTGAAACTAATTTGACTGGGCGCTGTCGCTGCCATAGGCAGCAACAGCACCCAGTCAAATTAGATACAAAATAGTCAACAGCTTCCCTGTATAGTTTTCAGGAAATTGATAGCTAGGGCATTTGGGGATCGATCAATCCCAACACGGATTAGTTCCAGAATATGCATTCTTTATTGCAATGCCAATGAATTTTGGTATTTGAGATTCAGGGTTCAAAGGGTGAATAATTAAATGCATAAACTGCTTACCTGTCAACTCTATTTCCGAACCAATTTTCTCCCACGGAATGTCAATAACATCTTTATTGCAATGCTCTGGATGTGTGGGATTATATACAGCCTCCTTCTCGCGAACAAATTCAATTAGCTTTTCTCGCAATTGGTCATTAGCACGTGCCATATTTCAAGCGTGGGAGTATAATTGACTTCCTATGCATTACAGTTTACCGGTAAGTACATTAACCTCGTTCTGATCGCTGCGACATTGCGTTTCTGCATGAAAAGTTAAACAAAGTTTAACTTTATCGCGGACAAAGCGTTACCGCTTGCGGTGAAGCGACATGGTCGCGATGACATGCGTTGTCTTTGCGTTATGTTGCGTTTCCTCAGCGATGACGCAAATACATCGTGTCACCAACTATACATTGGGCCTTAGGCTACGGTAAGACCAAATACGTTGCTTTGATCACCGCGTTCCGCATGCGTCAACTCATGGTATTTCTCTTTCATCGCAGACAGGGCAACGGTCACACCAACTATGTATATATCCACATAAAGGAATGCGTCCTTAAACTATAGGTTATGTCTCGTGTCGATTTAAACCACACTTTCACATTAGTGTAGCCTTAATGTCAGCTGTAATGATGGATGTAGAAAAAGTAATTATGCATGAATGTGAAAGATGACCTGGACGAAGCCGTGATGACTAGGTACATGTTATTAGCTATTCAGCCGACACGTAGAGAATTCTGGATTCATCTAATCCTAAAGGAGAGGAAAGAGTTGGGGGTGGTGGGAATTGTTGAGTTTAGTGAGAGATCTAAACGAACACGACGACAGACTTAAAGCGTATTTTAGAATTACCAGAGGCCAGCTTAATGTTGTCCTAATTTACATACAAGTGCATATTTCAAAACAAAATACTAATTATATAGAATGCATATGTGCAGAAGAAATAACTGCTATCTGATTGAGGTAAAGCAGCAAAAGACAAAGTACAATTTTTAATAAATTTGTATATACAATGAGTTCCAAATGCCTTTACGGCCACCTGCCATTCAGGCCAGTGGCCAGCTGTTCAAGAGCGTTTCATTTATTGTGATTATGTACCTATTTTCAGGTTATCATTACATTTGCTAAAGAAGGTCATATCACTTCACTATTAGGTCAGAGGACTACCATCACATGATGCTCTTTAAGAATCAGCCACAATTGACTGATCTTTACGAAACTTATAACTTTATGACCAAGACAAATCTTTACCAAATCTGATTTATTGCGCCCTGAGCTTCTTGAGAAGAATGTATTAACAAAGCTGATAACGGATGAACGATGGACGGATGGATGGATGACAAACGACAGAGAGTCAATGCCCAATTCTGTATACATTTCCAGAAACAGAATAAGATAGGAAGTTTGCATCCTACTTTCATTGCAATGAGATTAATGTGGAAGAAAGAAATGTGTGTAACAACTTCTGATCAAGGTGACCAAGCTGATAGACGGATCGCCAGGCAGTAAAGAAATGTATGGCAAAGTGATGCTGGATGGTGTGTTAGCTGATATAACAACATAACATTTATTGTTCAATTTTAATCACAATTTAAATATCAGAAAGTGAAATCCATTTAACACAAATTTAACAATTTTCTGAGAAACTGAGGAAAGTATAAGTTACATGCAAACACTGAGAGACCTTGCATAACACACAGTTGCTCTATTGGTAGTAATGGTGTTACTAAACAATGCATACTATAGAATTGAATTGCGGTATCAGTGGCCAGCAAACAGTTTAGAATTGTGAATTAATGTTGAGAAATCTCTCCATATCATCATCAGATAATACAATATCTCGTTTTCTGTTATGAATCATCATTAAAAGAATAATTTGATAAACACGGGTAGAAAGCTAGAACACGTGTCAACTATTTAGCTTGACCTTGGAGGACAGCAGATAGCAAGGGAAGTAGTAGTTTGTGCGATGTGCAATAAAATGAAAAATTTTCATTTTCGACGCAACGCACGAGGAAATCCGCATTCCAGACCAAATGCACTGCACGTAGTGTGACCATGCCCGCCTTATAGCATGTCGCCATTCCAATGTGGCAACGCGCATCTAAATCGCATTAGACATCGCATGCGTAACGCACTTTGGTCTGACCATAGCCTTAGTCCGTCATCGATGAAGCGTTCGTGACGAACTTAGCTACATCATTCATAACGTAATTGATTATGACTCCAACCGACATGTGGTGTAGTTGATTATGCCGTCATACGATTGACCAAGAAACTGAAATGCCCCATTGTATATTTTGTTGAATATTTTGTACTTAATTTGATTGGAAGCCATTGTTGATTTGGCAGATTTTGAAGTCAAAAATATTCAACAGATTATAAGATGGAGGATTTCAGTTTCTCAGTCAATCATATGACGCCATAATCAATTAACCGACAACGGCTTTTATCGCGGTGCTTATATTTCAATATTACAGTGGCAAAGGTCGATACTCGTTTGGGGCGAGGACACGAACTAGCAGCAGCCTTGACCAAATTCAAGAGCACGGCCGCAAAATGGCGAGCTAAGGGTTTCATTAACTTCGTCAAGGTAGGCGTTCAGTAGCCAGGCCGCAGATCTTAAACTTTTTGAATGAATAATTATTTTTTCCCCAAGTTTTCTATTACGTATTGTGTTTCAGTATTATTCTTATAATGCGTTCTCTTTTTGTTCAAAATTTTTCTGTTTTAGAAATCAGATGGTTCATAATTAGACCTATCAACACAGTTTAATTGTATTGATTACGTGACAGATGTTCTAAGATGTTTGTGTTCGCTTAATTTTTCAGGCGGTTATGACGTGACCTTAGAAGCTATGAAACTGTTGTCACTAACACACACGCACGTACACGCGCACGTACGCACTCACGCGCCACAACCTAATCGTTTGAGTAATTCAAAGCGGCCACCATAGGCCTACCCGATTGCTACTAATACACATCTCTTTTATTGTGTGTTTTCTTATACAGACGCAGTCTGTTGGAAAAGCGGCTCATCGCTCAAGCGTGGACAGACGTACAGCCGTAAGTGGCTATATCACCAGGGCTTAGGCAGTGCAACAAATGCATTTGCCCATGGGTCCCAAATTCCCAGGCCCCCGAATCGACACAAAACTTATTGTTTGTCTTAATGTTGTGGTCCCTGCATAACTTCAAGTTACACGCATAGATGGCACACCCATAGTACAACTCAGAAATCAGTCAACACGTTCCCAAAAGAAAACAATCTTGAACACCATAAAAAAAAAAAATTTGGTGAATATTTTGAACATAATCGGATTGGAAGACATTGCTGCCTTAGGCAGCAACGTCTTCTAATCCAATTATTTTCAAAATGTTCAACAGTCTCTTATTATTTGGTGTTTGAAATAGTAAAACGTATTTCTAAACTGTACTGTATAAGACTGATGTGGCCAAATCTCGCAGTCCTCGGGGGCCCACATCACGATTACGGTCGAAACCGGGCCCTAGTTTACTCGTGATCCTAACGGCAGCTCCGATGATCCCGGGTAAGAGTTTCAGACACTGTGCACTGGGCACTGAGTCCTAATTTCGTCCTCGTGTATTTCGTTAGTACAACAAAATAGTACAGCTCATAAACAACTTGAAGTCATATTTCCAAAACAGAAAGAGAAACATGTTTGTTAGTAAGAAATGTTCTGTTGAACGTGCTGAACACAATTGTATTGGAAGATATCGCTGCCTTTGGTCGCAATGCTGTCCAATCCAATTATGATCACATATTCAACGGTACGTTTTGCGTTGTGTTTGAAACATTTTAAGTTATGCCTTCCCGTAATGCACTGCGCACACCTCTGCTGACCAGCATTAACGTACTATTAGACTCAGATACAACGTCCTTTATGCCGTTTATCTGAAGAATGGCGAGCATTAGGCCGATTATTGAAGTCATAATAAAACTAAGGCCGTGTTCTCATACAGCCACTATTTCGGTAAACAGCAGGTATACCGGCTAGCGTTCTCATTGAACTGTCTCGTGTACCGGAATAAATACGTCATTTATTTCGAAATTTAATCCCACAAAATCGGCGGTTTATCGTCCGATATATCGCCATTGCTTCCCTATACGAACGCAGCCTATTTCGTCAAAATCTGCCAGGTAGTGTTAACGTCAGCGTTTTCTCGCACAAAACTTGCCATGTAGCCCTACGGTCTTCGTGTTATCTTGCTATCCACCAGGTAGCACCAACGTCAGGACTATCTTCAAGAAGCGTGAAGGCAAACCGACATATCAGTTATATATTAACCTACATAGTACACGAAATAGTTACACAGGATTAGGCAATGTGAAAGGGGTCTAAGTCAATTTTACGCACATTTATTATTAGATTTTGTATTTTTTTAAACGCTGATCCAGTTAATTATGATTTTAGAATACAGCATATTTGTCCGCCGGATTTCCTGATTGTAGATAACATATTTAATATATGCAAATACCTCATTGAAAATAATACATTAATGTTTAAACAATTGGATGCACTATTTAACGCAATACGACTTCGATAATGCATAAATATACATGCCTAGGAATCTTACTTTCTGAAAATGGCAGATTATTAAAGGCCCAAAAACATATATCTGAGCTAGCATGCAAAGCATCATACGCACTATTTAGAAATTCACACAAACTTGATCTACCAATTAATTGCCAACTAAAATTATTCCACCAGCTGGTGGAACCAGTACTACTATACGGGTGTGAAGTTACCTGTATAGAAAATGGCGACCAACTTGAAAAAGTAAAACTGGATTTCCTACGAAATGTACTAAAAGTCAAACGATCTACACATAAATACATGATATATGGAAAACGGGGGAAATGCCAATTAAACTTGAAGTTAAACACCGCATAATAACCTATTGGTTAGAAATTGTCAGAGGTAAACAAAATAAAATATCTGCACTAATTTACAAATACATGCTTACTAACTACACCAAAAATAACACACGGTATAAGTGGCTGGAAAATGTTAAAAGTACCGTAGACTCAACAAGAAATAGTTATCTCTGGATTGCACACAAATTTAAATTAGAATCAAATAAAATACAGCGAGTACTAAAAGACCAATTTAAGCAACAACGGAACAGTGAAATGCAGAACCCATGGAAGGTAAACACATATAGGGGAAGGTGGGGCAGAACGGACCCCCTAACTTAGTGATCATGCTATAGCCTAGCAAATGGGTCAATAATTAAGTAACATTTATATTTTGGTACATACGCATTCATTCTTTAATATTCTACTGTGATTAATTACTCAGTCAAACAGTAAATCCGTAAATGAACATTGAAATTTTATTGGAATAAAACCAATTTGCCCCACTTATGGGGCAAAATGGCCCAACGTTTTTGGGGCAAAATGGCCCCCTGGTCCATATTGCCCCATCCACCCAATATTTTAAGCATATGCTAAAACTAATAAATCAACTTGTAATTGACCAAATCAACATGAACATTTCATAAGAGAGTATCATATACAACTGTTCCATGTCATTCAACAGCAAATGTCACATGTAAACGTGTCATCAGAGTCATCAATGCCGGAACATGACAAGCATGCCCATTTTAGGCAGACAGTGCATTGTATCATGCCTTCTCAACTATTGCTCCAAAGTTCTTGACAGTAAATACATGCCGCATCTGCATCTGCTCCCTCATCCGAATTATCCGTAGACCTATTGCAATTTTATGTTTTTGGTTGCTTGCCCTTATTCTTCTTAACTGCATTTCTCTTCCCGGGATTCTTTACTGTAGATGTAGGCCTAACAATGGAACTGTTCTGTCTGCATGTTTTGGCAGAGCTATTGGCAGTGCTGTTTGCTGGCAATTTTCGCTTTCGCACAGGGTTAGTTTTCGCTTCCAAGAGTTTTGCTTTGTACGGACTGCTTGTTAGTATAACGGTTGATCCACGTTGAGCATTTGGCTTTCGAGTATAGTTTGCATTAACTTTTGGTGGGGGAGATATAGTAAACGGTGATGTGTATTGTACTGAAGCTGAGGCATCTGTTTGCTGTATTATGACCTGTTGTTCTGTCGAAGAGTGCAGTGTGGTATCAGCTGGCGTTGAATGATCTGACTCTGTTAACAGTGCAAATTCCAGCGATTGAAGAATGTCATCCAATGAAGTCTGATCCTCTGATTCAATGATCACCACAAGTGGCAGTTCATCTGTTGAGGTTGGAGGTTCGGGTTGGATTATTGATGTAACCTGCATCGACTGTTCTGTGGGGTCAGATAAAATTGGCAGGTCTACCCTTGTTAATGGTGTGATTGTAGAACTAAGGAGAGATGTTGAACCTTCATCGTCCGTCACAGTTGCAATTGGTAAAAGCTGTTGTGCTAAAGAACTCTCTTGTGGCGCTGAAAAAGTTGAAGCTTCAACGTCTTTCATTGCAACAGGCGCATGATCATGTGATGTGATAGACGTTGAGGCTTCCACTTCGGCAATTGCCACAAGTGTAGATAATTCTGGCGGTGTAACAGACGTTGAAGGTTCCCCTAAAGTGGATTGAGCGTGAGGTGAGCTAATCACTAGTGTTGACTGAGCAATCTAAACGTCACCGCGAGTAGCTGAAGCAACGTGGACGACTGGAGCTTCAGCTTGGTCTTCATCGGGAACAGGAATGTCAGTTGGTGCAGCAGCAGCAAATTCGTGAGCCTGAAAGATATCCCTATTGACCGGATATATGCCTGTCTTTCTGAAACCATTTGATGCCGTCAATGCTGTTGCTGACTTAAAGTAGGCAGTTCCGAAAAGCTCCGCAACTTGAAATGTTGTGACCACGCGGCCAGGGTGATTTCTCAACCATTTCTCCAGTTCCTGGTCATAATACGTTGACATGGGCTGCATAAAGCTGATGTCTAATGGCTGCATTTTATGCGAACAGTGTGGTGGCAAGCAAAGCATTGTGACACCATTATCCCTGGCTAGGTCAATAACCTGCACATTTTTGGTATGGGTTGCATGTCCATCTAAGATCAAAAGAACCGGATTGTTTGGCGAGGCCCCTGAAGATCTAATAAAATGTTCGAACCAGGTGAAAAATAACGTCTGTTGCATCCACCCACTTTTGTGACAGGCATAGATTGAACCTGGATGTGCACCATTCATTAGCTCCATCTTCATTCGAACGCGCGGAAAAATGAAGAGTGGTGGAATGAATGATCCCGTAACACTCATACAGGTCTCAACAGTGACTAGCTGTCCACGTTCGGCTGATGTTAAGCTACCGACCTGTCGCCTACCTCGCTGAGAAACTACCTTTGAAGGCTTGCCTTGGACTGTTGTAATGCCTGTTTCGTCTACATTGTAAATATTGTTTGGAGGAAACTTGTATCTGTCCATTAATCCTTCAAGCAAATCAAAGAATTTATTAACATTATGTTCATTGAATGCAATGGCCCTAGCCGCCGATGTTGCTTCCGGTTGCCTGAGTGATAATTCGGGATGACGGGCCATGAAATGGTAAAACCAGTCCTTTCCAGCTTTTTGTTTCATGTGATTAAACTGACTCGGTAACCCATTCTGATCAGCTAACTGATAAGCGAGATTTCGGATATCAGAACTTGTTAAACCAAACATCATTGATTCAAGCTTTATGATGTACTCGACAAGATTGCTCTCGATTTCAGGAGGAAAGGTAGTCCGAAATACAAAATAATATAAAACATATAATAGCACATATCTGCCTATGTATGTATGTATAAATGTATGTATGTAGGTAGGTAGGTAGGTAGGTATGTAGGTAGGTAGGTAGGTAGGTAGGTAGGTAGGTAGGTGGTAGTTAGGTAGGTAGGTAGGTAAGTACATGTATTTATGTATGTGTTGGGTGTGTGCGTGTGCGTGCTTTCGTGTGTGAAAAGTGTGTGCTGGGCGCATGTGCATATATTCTACCTGGATGCGTGAGTGCTTAGATAGCCTATAGATGTATGTGCATATATATAGGCTCTACATGCATGTGCGCGTACCTAGGCCTACTTGCATGTGTGTGAGCTTGCATGCGAACATGCGCACGTGTGGAGCCTATCAGTTTTGGCAGCAGGTTTGGATACGGAGATGAGGAGGAAGAGGGTTATGAGGAGTGGGAAAACCTTTACAAAGTTTGTGAAGGCTGGGGAGGAACCGGAGAAGAGGAAAGCAGAGGAGGTTGGACTATTATCAACAGCGTATGACTGGGAGATGGTAGCCGATCTGAAAAGTCTACTTGTTTTCCCACAAGTGATCGTAGCCACATCATTGAGACCTGACATAGTGTTGTGGTCTCGAGGAACAAAGCAGGTAGCGATGTTGGAGCTAACCATTCCATGGGAAGAGAGAATGGAGGAGGCGTATGAGTGCAAGAAAGCAAATTAGTACCAGGGGCTTGTGGAGGAGTGTCAGGAGAAGGGTTGGCGAGTCTATTAATAGACCATCTGCCTTAATAGACTAATGCATTTGTCCACACCAGCTGCTTTAAAAATATTATTTCTTTATTCTACCTTGGTCTCTTCCTACAAATATGACTATTTATTAACCTTTAGACAACTGAAAATGTGTTAATGTTTGACTAAATTATTTTATATTACAGCTGGTGTCTATTTTGTAAACTTTGTTGCTACAAGCTGTTGCAGTCTATGACAACAATAGGTTTTAGCAACTAGTTTTTCCAAAGTGTACATCAGCCTTTATTTTCACGATTATTAATTATTTACTTTTTTACATCAGTGTGCTAAGGGTTAATTAATAAATTATAGTTGCCTTGAAGTACCCCATTAATTTTCGAGATCCAGTCGCCCGTTTGTTCTGTCCCTTGACTCTTCTTCGCAGTGTTGTTTTAGGTACTCCAAACTCTACATGAGCTTTTCTAATCCCCATTCCACATCTAACTGCATCCAACGCTTTGTTCATAGCTTCTTCACTCCAAGACTGCCTGTCACTTTTTCGTTTGTATTTTCTAACCATTGTCAAGCAGTATCTGTGAATGCGATAAAAGTATAGCTTTAAATTCATATTTAAAATCTAATTTACTTAAATTAAAGTCATATATAGGGGGGGGGGGGGGGGCTACCTGTGTTGAGAAAATATGTAGCAACGTACTTTAACGAATGGGGCATAATGGACCCAGTCTGGGGTAAAATGGATTTAAATGGTCCATTTTGCCCCACCTATATATGGCCCATTTTGCCCCATTATACCATGTCGGAAGAATCTAGGTCAAGCGCCTTAAACGCACGTGGATAGACTATCATTTGCGATCAGTTTCGCGCTATTAAGATACAGCATCACGTAAAAATAACACTTGGTGAAATTATATCACATAACAGTGAATAGAAAAATTATATAAATATACTTATGTTAGATCAGCAGTAATAGGATTAATCACGATACGCGTTGCTCGCTGTTTAGCACGTTCGGTCTTTAAAATTTAGATTAGTTGACTGCGCATGCCCAGTGCTACAATCGGCAAACGAATTGCCAGATTGTTTTGTCTGGTTTGGGAGATATAGCGAAAATCCGTTATGCCCCCTGGGTCCATTATGCCCCACCTTCCCCTACTGCTTTCAAAACACAGCTAGAAACATACGAATATGTATCTATACTACAGGGTTACAACATGATTACATTAACACGATTCAGAACATCAAATAATTACCTACCGATAGAGACAGGAACAGGTACTATATGCACACAAAATGACATAGGTGATGAATATCATTATATACTGACGTGTGAATTTTACAAAGATAAACGAGAAGATCTACTAAAAAAATACTACTATACTAGGCCAAGCAAAGACACATTTTCAAAACTGTTCACATCGAAAAACCACAAAGTATTAAACAAACTCTATAATTTTATCAGAATTATATTACAACAACGACAGCTGCAACAACAACAACAACAACAACAACGGCAATGGCAATGACAGCAATTACGACAACAACGCCGACAACAACAGCAGAAACAACACGAACACCGACGACAACGGCGACGATCGGCGACGATCGGCAACGACAATGGCAATGGTGGGAACAAGGATGATGATTATGATGACAACGACGACGACGACGACGAGGATGATGATGATGATGATGATGATGATGATGATTTTTACTAAATAATAATAATAATAATACTACTAATAATAATAATAATAGACGATAATTTAGTTACTTATAAACTCTTTCTACAGTGTAAAATATTTATTTAATATATTTTCCCTCATTTATCAAAGTAAACTTGATCTGCGTGTAATAAAGTTCTATTCAAATTCAATTCATACTGCTCCCAAGTTTGGCCACATGCTAAGAAGAGAGGATGACATAATTACTTTGTGCTCAACCATGTGGTTTCAAAATATGCAACACTATATTTATTTAATAATTTTTTTGTAAATTCGTCAAAGGCATATAATTGACTAGTTAGTTAACTATTTCATGATACCAGGCTATGATACTATTAACTATTATGACGTGGAATTTCAAGATTAGCACGAACAGGTCAGAAATTGACAGGGGCTTACATTCACACTAAGGCGAAATACTAGGTCCCGGCCCAACTGGTATTCGAATCGGAGTTTGTGTAACAGCCTACATTTGCTCTACCATTGTAAAGTTAAATAATATAACATATTTATTATTTAGAGCGTCTTTCGAAAATAACGTAATATTCGCCTTCACCCAAGAACTTGTTGATAGCATTTTGTAATTTTTTTTTTCAGTACAGTCGTTGGCGTGCTAAGAGTAAAAAGAGGCCAGCCACATCCAATGACACAAAACCAGGACCCGTTTTCGTTCAAGTCGAGTTGCTAAAACCGCGAGATGTGTTTGTAAGATATAAGATATGCACGAGCGGTTGATGCGTTGGTCTGACGTGTGTGTATGTACGAATAACTGAGAACATAACACTTAATAGTACTGTACAATTTGCCTATCACATTTATAATTTACAATGAGTCAGTAATTACAACGCTCTGTACATATGCGTTATATGAACCGTTTCAGTCAGCGTACCGTCAGCGTCATAGCACGGAGACTGCTCTATTATGCGTCCTCAATAATATTCGAGAGGCGGTAGACAGAGGTAATGTATCATTGTTGCTACTCCTTGACCTCAGTGCCGCATTTGATACGATAGACCATCATTTACTTATGTCACAATTGAGTAGTGTATTTGGTTTACGAGGCACTGTCTGGAACTGGTTTCACTCATATTTATCCGATAGACACCAGTCTGTATATATTAACGGCACACTTTCAGAACCAGTCAACCTCGTGTGTGGTGTGCCTCAGGGGTCTATTCTAGGTCCGGTGTTATTTACACTCTACACACAACCACTTGGATCGGTTATTGATCAGCACAACATTATGCGTCACTTCTATGCTGATGACACACAGCTTGTCATTAGTTTTGAACCTTCAACATGTACTGCACGCTTAGCAACAAGTCAGCTCAATATGTGTTATATAGACATTAAAGAGTGGATGACTACAAACATGCTGAAACTTAACGATGAAAAGACTGAAGCTCTGTTAGTCGGGCCAGCAAACCGACGTGCTAAGACCGACCTATGTGACATCACAGCTGGAAATAGTCAAATAAAGCTGTCAACTGTCGTAAAGGATCTTGGTGTATACTTAGACAATGAACTGACTATGGATAAACATGTTAGTTACATCTGCAAAGTCTGCTATTTTCAATTGCGCAACATCGGCAGCATCAGGCGCTATATCACAAAAGAGGCCGCGATCATGCTAGTACGAGCACTGATAACGTCGCGCCTGGATTATTGTAATAGCCTCCTGATTGGGGCCTCAAAAGAACTTATTCAGCGACTTCAGGTGGTCCAGAACACTGCAGCGAGAATCATATCCCTGTGTGCCAAGCGAGAACACATTACTCCGGTCCTACATGATTTGCACTGGCTCCCCATTGTGCAAAGAATAACTTTTAAGACACTATGTCTGACATACCAATGTGTATCTGGCACAGCACCAGCCTATCTCTCTGACCTTGTACAACCTTACATTCCTGGTCGCTCTCTCAGATCTGCAAATCTAAATCTACTAAAAGTACCTAAGGTCAACTCTAAAACATATGGCCATAAAACTTTCTCTTTCACTGCAGCTACCGAATGGAATAACTTACCAAATGAAATTAGAAACTCATCAACTTTAGAAATCTTTAAATCCAATCTTAAATTCTATTTATTTCAAATAGCATATCCATAGAATACTTACGCGCGTTAGCGCTTAGAGCATGCAGTTGCATGGATTAAGCGCTCTAAAAATGTACTATTATTATTATTATATTACCCAACCACATAGTCCATACTTACAAACCCGCCCCTATTTAACCCAATAAAATAGATAGCATATAACATAAAGAAAACATGGGCAGACGCAGCATTGGTAACTTGCAGACACGGACGCACGCACGACCGTGCGCGCACATACTCACGCACTTGCGTACGTAGGCAAGCACGCGCGCACTCATGCACGTATTCACTCACGCACGCACCCACGCAAACACTCCATGCATGTATCCCAATCAACTTGGACTGATGACAGCAAGCTATGCATAACCATGTTTACACACCCTTCCACTTAACTCATAAAATAATAGCATTTCAACAAAGCAACCACCCTTGCTGACGCTACCTCTAACACCACACCACCAAGGCAGTGAGTCAGAAAAGTGACGTCAGCAAAGAAAAATTGCAGTTCCATAAAAGTGAAGAGAGCACTAAATATACAGGCGAGATAAAATAAATATCAAATTCAAGGGAAGCAAACTAGTCACAGTCATTTCTACGTTAAAAATATGGTTATTTCCCTTGATGACACACCACTCGCATATAGATATACACGCTAGCCACATGTTGGCCATACTTACAAAAACACCCTTTCATATAACTAACCCATTAAAAGTACATACCATATACACATTAACAAAATATGGACGGAGACAGCATTGGTACACTTGAGAACGATATAACCAAACGCACGCACGCACGCACGCACGCACGCACGCACGCACGCACGCACGCACGCACGCACGCACGCTCGCACGCACGCACGCGCGTACGCACGTACGCACACGCGCTCACACACACGCGCGCGCGCACGTATACGCACACGCGCTCACATACGCACGTACGTACGCACTCACGCACACACGCATACCGTAAAGAGCCCTCACGCTCGCGCGCATGCAGAATCCTTGGACACAATTGGTCCGACTTTAGAAATCGTTTACAGTGTAAGAACAGTTCTGACTTGAGTTATTTAAGTAAAACTATTAATGCCAACGTATACTATGTTCAAAACAATTAAAGAAAGCATAGATATAAAAGAAAACAGAAAATGGAGAAAATGCACCTCACGTGCATTCATCGCGAATAAGAAAGGCATTATATACAAATCCTGCTACCTTTTTAATCTTGTTTCGTTGGTGCATTTTAATAATTGTGCTGCTGTGTGGAGATTTGGGTGGTTCCAGTAGTATGGTTTGGTATACATTTTACGTAGGTCTATTCATCCTCCACATCTTCATAAAAAGTGCATGTTCTCTCAGAACGCGGCGTCCGAATTGGCTTACGACATCTGCTTGTTGCACTATGTAATCTATGAGACCCAGTTCGGCGTCTGAGCAATAAATGGCTGTGTTTTGCAATATTAACTTTGTCTAGGTAACATGTGTACTGTAAACCATCTGAAACGTATGCGTATAGCAACGACTTATTACTGGCTTCTAATTGCCTTCTCCACTCAATGTCATAGATATGTGTTTGTGCGGACGTGCCTTCATGCCTTCCTGTGCCACGTGAGCACGCGACGCGCGCACATGCATGCGTGCGCTTCATACAAAAAGAGAGGGTCAAGAGTAAGCACCTTAGATCAGTTTCCAGGTAACCGAGCCAGTCATTCCAGTGGTAACATTTCACAAATAATCTTGGTCTGTAATTGGACACTGGCTAAGCAGAAATTTGAATTTTCTTGACAATTATTGCTTAATGTCCATTTGAAGGATAACAGACATATTTTTTTGTTTTGTAAATTTTCGCTATAAATTGACAAAAATGCTCTTTTTGACTGCAAAGCTCAAAATCTCCTTTAAAGGTATTGGCAATTAAATGAATAATTGAAATAAATAGTGTTTTGCGCGCTTTAATGCGCTGTTGACACAAAGGGGTTAAGTTCCCGCTTGATAGGTGAGCCAATTAAAATGTGTAATGTCATATGATACTGGCGATAGTGAACTAATAAAATAGTTATTGATTACCATCAACTTCTCGGTCATGCACCTTAAGCCATTCTATGCATTGGCAAATATCGGCAGATCGCCATTCCGTGCGTGAGGAAGGTTCATATAAGGATTGCATAACGTAGCTTTCTGGTGTATTCATCAATCATATGACGTCGTAATCAATTGCTATTTAGTAAACATGCTGTTGGATATTTTGAAACTAATTTTAATGGGCGCTGTTGTTGCAAGTAGTCAAACTGTCTAGTTCTCTGCCAATTGATAGTCAGGGAATTCAGGGATTGACCAATTTCAACGCGGGCAAAGCGTGGGCGGAGCTTAGTTAGAAATTGGTGGGGTATAGCTAAAACTGGCCTTTCTTCACTGTGTCCCATATTTTAATTTAATTTCATTTCATTTATTGCACCCATACCTTTACACGTATGTGGGGGGACATATACACATATGTACATGTGCACAGACATAATACGAGCATAACACGCCTACCACAACCACAACTACTACATTATATTATCATAATAATAATAACAATAAAAGCGATTATTATTATTATTATTATTATTATTATTATTATTATTATTATTATACAATAGTTATTGTTGAGGTCATCATTCGGGGGTAGGGGTTGGGGTGGGATGGGGGTTGATGTCGGACATTAAATGTTTAGATATACACTGCTCATTATATTAATATCTGTATATTATATATCTATTCGCCACATCGTGTCTGTTACGCGCCAACCCACATTCCCACTCAGTGGCAAGTCACCTACTCGGCCATCGGCGTCATGCTGGGTGGCTTCTCGTTGTTTATAAGTTTGGATGGCGGCATCCGGAAACTATGTGGCAATTCAATTCGCCCCCCCCCCCCCCACATCCAACCCACTTCCGGCGACCATAAAAAAGCAATTACAAATAATTTGTTAGACATCAACATATGAACATAATACTCTTTATCCGCATTTGTTCAGCAATATTCCCTATATAGGGGGGGGGGGCCTATTCACCATCAACTTCCATATCAATCTCATCGGGAAGTTAGCAAGCTTCATGAGTCCTGGACCTTGGGAGGCATGGGATAACATCTAATATGTCCATTGAACTGCTGAGATCAGAGGCGTTCGTTTCGGGCAAAAAAATCAAACTGATAGCTTTGGCTTTACGGGTAAGTCATGTAGTGGTAATCCTATGCAAACTGTAAACATAGTCGCGGTTGGAATATTCGCAATGTAAATTCGTATATCGTACACGTCATGGGTTTCTCGAAAACCATTAGCACCAATTAAAAATTAATATAAAACCAAGTCAAAATAGGACCTAGAAAATTGACCAATTTTCATATTGATCGGACCAACATTTTGAACAAGAAATTTTGTTTTCAATCCAATTTAAGACAATTTTATAATTTTTCATAAATATTCGAATATTCTTATGCTGTGCTATACCCATGTTGGTGCATTTGAATGAATATTCGAACCGAACAGTAGTCCTGATAAATTTCACCATATCTCACCATATTGTATAGGGGCCTACCTATAGTGTTAGCTCATCTGGCCAGAATGCATTGTTACGTCGTGGAGCGTGTCACTAGCTCTCAGCGCAGTGATACGCAATGCCACGAGGAGAACCGTGTCCTGATTGGTCAATTTAAAATTACTTTTCCACGCCAATACCCAATGAAAATACGTTGCCGCGTTATTAGCCGAGTTAATATGGTCAATATTAAAGGTGCACATTCACAGAAAAATCACTGAAAATAAAATTGATAACATTATATACTTTTAGAGGCGTAAATGATGTGTCTATAAGTAATGAAACGAAATAAATCTTAACATATGATGATTTCATTCCATATAAATTAATATCATTTTTTAAGCTGCGAAATTGGAATAGAGGCAAGAGCCACATAATTTAAGCCTACAAAAGAATATAATTTTAACAATTTTATTTTCAAACATCCTGGTGTGAATATGCACCTTTAAAGAGAGTGTATGGCTTTGTTTAAATGGTAGCTCTTATTACATAGTTACATATCGATTGTGGGTCAATGTGAGTATTGTGTATGTCTCTTGCAGGGTCTCAACACGTTACAGTTTGATGATGACGTCTATAATCCCACAACATCAGTAAGCTTGGTAAGAAAATGTATTATATCGTATTGGTCTTGTCATTAAACCATACATGACACACCATTTACAATCAATGAAGCATATAAGTAAATGAATGGGTGGATGGATGGATGGATAGACGAATGGTTGGATAGAGAGAAGCATGGATGTGTGTGTGTCGGTTGCCGGGCGGGCGACTGGACATACGGGGGAGTGGCAGGCGGGCGGACGTACGGCTGGAGGACGAACGAATGAGTGGATTGAATGAATGAATGAATGAATGAATTAATGAATGCATGAATTTCCCTATTATACTGCCTGGCCATCGATGATGTGTAAGTGATAGTAGATGCTTGCGGTGACTCACAGGCATCTAGCTGGTTCAAGAGTGCGTTTGGAGCTGCCAGGTGTTGCGATGGACCTTTCCATTTTAGCTATGTCCCGCCCATCACTAGCTAAGCTCCACCCACACCTCGCCGTGTTGGGATTGATCGATCCCCGAATGCCCTAGCCATCAATTTCCTGAAAGGTATACAGGTAAGCGGTTGAATAGTTTGTAACTAAGTTGACTGGGTGCTGTTGCTGCCTATGGCAGCAACAGCGCCCAGTCAAATTAGTTTCAAAATATTCAACAGAATATGTATTCAATAGTAAAAGCAAATAATTTGTACAACAACGCATAGACCGTCATCAAATATGCGTTCGCGATGTACTTATCGACATCATTCATGCCGTCATTGATTATGATGTCATACTATCCATCACGCAGTTCATTATGACGTCATATGATGGGTGGGTACTCTGGAATAGTGACTTAGATAGCATTATGGAAACACATGTAGCATCATATAGTTGCAGTTTGACATTCACGGGTACTTTACCCTTCAACTCTTTAATGTATTAAATTAATACTATTTTTGAAAATTTACCACTGGAATGACTGGCTCGGTTATCGAACCAGTTATTCCAGTGGTACATGTTCAAACATATCCTTCACTTGGTCTGCAAATGGGAATTTCCCAAGACCAATGTAGAAGCAGTTTTTAGCTGATATGAGTGTTAAAAGGTTAAAGCCACGAATCCACAATTTTTAAAAGGAAACGGAAGACGGATAGGCGATATTTCCTTTTATGCTACACGCCAGTTCCTTCGCCGGTAGAGCTGTTGAGGAAGGAACTCTCGGATATGTATACGTGAATGAACTATATTAACTCTCGATCTATAGTGACATAAATTGATATTTCCATGCTGTATCTCCGTTTCTCACAGGTGAGCCGTGGAGCGGAGTGCGTGATGCTATCCAGGGAATATTTCATTAAGCAGGCCAATGATCACGTGAGGAACAACATCCGGTCACTTACCCGTCCATATCCGGATGAAGGGACGTTCCAGACAAACTTGCAGATTCGTGTCGACTGGGATCTCTATACGGGAAAACTTATAGAAGACATCACGAGTCTATTTGCGGCGCAGAAATCGGTTAAACATTTTAGAAACGTGTAAAGTAGTCGTTTTTAGAAGTTTATTGAAGAGGATGTTATTTTGGTACTTTTAGAGCATACGATTGGATGCTAAACACATGAAAAAATACAGATAAACAAATAATAAAGTGGAGGCATAATCAAAACCATTAATCTTTTATCATTCGAAGTGGACTATGCATAACCACTAGTCCATATCTCGTACATTTGTGAACACGCATGCACACAAGCACGCACGCAAACACACACGCACGCATGCACGCACGCACACACACATTCACGCATGCTCGCGCGCACGTGAGTCTATGCACACGTACGACGCACGCATGGAAGATATGGGCACGCATATGCGCACATGTACACACGAATGGAATAACCGAAGATGTTATTGGTTTGATTGGCGCGTATCGACTCCCTGATAGTAGAAGGGCCACAAAATATTCGGCTACGCTGATTGGTTCACATGGTGGCGACGTCATAAATATTTGAATTAGGCAACGGCACCTTTTCCCGTCGAAAATACTAGAATCTGATTGGTTGAGAGCAGAGCTTCTTTGTTCTCTCTCGACCAGACAGATTCGAGTAGTTTTATCAGGAAGAAAGGGGGCAGGTCCTAATTCAAATATAGAAGACATTCTCGATCAATCATCGAGCAGCTGCCTTTATCTTCACTGTTTTTGGCGATGTAGAGGTGTAGGCCCATGCTGATGATTGATAGGTGCAGTGTGGATTAAAGGTGCTGGAGTGTGTGGCCAGCTCACTTGCCATTTCAGGCCGATCAGAACCAGTGCTTATCTCGTCGTCCTAGCTTAGGTTAACTTATACATGTAGAATGTCAACTGTCACATTGTAGGAGTAATGAGCCATGAAAAAGGGCATGGCCTAGGGTGCTCCCATCTTGTCACCATGGTCGGGTCACGTGGCAACATCTATGCTCATTGCCGGGCCCTAATGTTCTTCCTGAAGAAAGAGTAGGACCTAACGTATACGCGTCAAGCATATGACCATATCTTCGCTATAGTGGGTCACATGATGCCTGCTATGCTTGGTGCCAGGTTTAGTAACCCGTGAAACAAAGGAGCATGGCCTAAGGTCTAGGGCCAAGGCCTAACAGGTATCCATATCAGCGCACCAGGGAAGTACAGCCATATAGTCACAATAGCTTATGTCACCTTACCTCATTGTATGTCTAACGGCATGTGAAAAGGGCCGTGGCCTAAGGGCTTGAGCATGGTCATGTCACATGGCACTTGTAGGGCAATCATCCCATCCATTTATC
This sequence comes from Chaetoderma sp. LZ-2023a, assembly GCA_034401795.1. Taxonomy (NCBI): domain Eukaryota; kingdom Metazoa; phylum Mollusca; class Caudofoveata; order Chaetodermatida; family Chaetodermatidae; genus Chaetoderma; species Chaetoderma sp. LZ-2023a. The sequence goes on along the minus strand of CM067366.1, from coordinate 50,114,382 downwards.
TCATCAGCCTACCTTCGGTACAACATGTTCAGACATGTTCACTGTTGCCCTTTGTAGGCCTAATAACCTATGAAAGAGGCATGGATTAAGGTCTTGGGTCTGGGTCTAATTCATGTATAGAGCCGACTTTTTTTCCATTCATAAATTACAAAATACTACACTTCTTGCTACGAATAACTATCAGGTATGTCTTATTCAGTCACACGTTTTCAAATATACCCATCACAAACCTCTGTAAATGCTATAAACATTCATTTCTTAAACCTATCCCCCAAAAATTATAAATGAGCTCACACGCATTACACCTACACCCAACCATTAATATGCAGCAACACTGTGCAAGTAGATTTTGGCCAAAAAATCCAGGTGAGCTTTCTCACCTAAAGCCTGAATACATGTAACTTGCAATATATGTCTGAACCTAGATGAACTTAAGTTAATAATGTTCTACCCGCAACATTTGTGGAAATTTTTTGGATGCGTCATTCAGTCAAAACATTTGAAAAAAATACCATACACAAACGTCTTTAAAATGCTGAAAATATTCGATTCTATGCATTGTTAGTCTCTCTGTGCATAGTTTAAATTCACATATGCCCATTACAAATGTCTAAGCACGAAAACAACCCAAGCTACTATGACATAGTAATTCATAATTGCAAGTCTGTCTCTACACTATATACATCAGCTCATTGTGCCAGAAGAAGTTCCTATTTGCATAATTCCACCAATAAAATGAAATAATACCACTGTTACGGTGATCATCAAATAGCGCATTTTTACAGCCATTAGTGATCTTATCCATCTAGTTTATATTGAATTCAGAGGGCATCTCACACATATTCATGCAGGGAAATCCCTCTTATCACACGGAACCAATCTACCATCTACCCACGAACTGACTAACTCACTGAGCAACTGGCTGACTGACCACATGAGGGACAATTCGGAACCAGCATGACTGATGGACTGGATGCATGGCAGATCAGATGACTGAATGAGTGAGTGACTGATGAACAGGCTGGCCTACAAAAGTATGCATCCACCAAGTGACCAACTCACTGAGCGATTGATTGAGCGACCAACTGATCACTCATCCACCTGACAGACTGCATGTGTGAGAGACTGGGTGATTACATGAGTGACATATTGGATGGCTGCATGAGTGATACACTTAAGGACTGCATGAGTAACGTATCTGATGATTGCATGACTGACAGATAGAATGACTCTAAGAGGCAGACTGCCAGATGGACAGACTGCATGTGTGGCAGATCACATGACTGCATGAGTGACAGATCAGATGACTGCATGCGTGGCAGATCAGATGATTGCATGAGTGAGAGACTGTCGTACCAACCGACCACCTGAGTGACATCGATGTAAACGTTCATGTATGTTATATGCAATGTCATAATAAAAATACACATGCGTGCTCAAAAAGGGTGAGTTACACACGAATAAGGATTATGATGGCCCTCCGATGCCTCAACAGGTTAATTTATTACATTTTTGAAGTGTCACAAGGTTAGCCACGTCGTAGGATAGCTAGCATGCCTAGACCTCTATCAGAACATTGGGAAGTTTACAATGCATGTGATACATTTAGTAGAGAGGTTATCTTCGAGGGTAACAGATTTTATGAAGTGGCTTTTTGCGATAAACTCTTGTACGAACTCTGCACATAAAGAAACTAATATTTGGCGTTTCTGTGATTACATAGCTATCGCTCATAACAGTCATGGATTTTAGTTACCTCTTATGATGGAATGGTTATTTAGAAAGACTCAGATTATGTCTGGCAGCGTAATGCTGAATGGTAACAACGTGGTCATCATAGACCTCGGTTGTATTCAGTTTAAGGAAAGATTAGCATTTCTACTATTTCAGCTGTGTCAGCTGCCATTCATATTCGGTCTAGATAGTGAAAAGTGCATTTTGCCTTATCGGCTAGACAGTAATGAGTACTTTGACTAAGAGGGTTGCTACCCTGCATTGACACTTACTGAGCTTAGAGCAAGTCCGTGTCAGCTCATCAGGAATTTGATGAATGGTACGCCTCTGTAAAAGATGGTACTTTCAATATCAGGAATGCTATGACACTTTCCAGTAGGGCAGATGTAGAATTTCTGCATATAGGGTAGGGCCATGGAAAACTGACATGCCTCCTTTTGTAGCTTTGGTAGCGCTAGCATCGCTATGCAATAAGGTGTTCAGAGCGAGATACTTAGATGAGCACGAGCTCGCAGCACCACCCATGCACAGTTTTGCTAATCAGCATAACAAATAGCATTACTCAATTAATGCTTGTCAGTGGTTGGATCACATAGCACATTCTAAGGGGTACATGGTTATTCAGCGTGCTATAATGGTCAGTGAACCCGAGGTATTGGGTATACCCGTAGATGACTACTGCCCTGACACTGGCAATTATTTCAAGTATTATGGGTGCTACGTGCACAAATGTCCTAAGTGTTTACCATATAACTCCACTACAGAGAGAATTTAAAAATAAATTTGACTTTAGAAGAGGCTTCTCATAGGACTTTCTAAAGTGTATCAGTTTTAGGCATATTGTTATTAAAGTGGTCGAAATCTGGAGTTGCGAATTTATGTCTACGTGACTTAAAAGACCCTAGCATCAATACGTTTCTGAATAACGGGACCTACCATGAACCTATTTTACTTCATGATGCGCTTTACGGAGGTCGTAATAACGCCATCCATTTGCACCATAAGACCTCTGAGAACAAACACATGGTGTACACTTATGTATTGAGTGGTGTGGACTACTGTAGAGTTAGGGGAGGCACTACGGTTTGGCTAGTGGCTCTTGGAGCTTATTGAAATTTGGTACTACCCTCAATGTTCTGGGACCCTTTTTAAGTGATACATCAATCACTTTTTAAGATAAAATAGGCGGCTTCTGGATATCTTGAAGACAGTTGCTCTCTACAGATCAGAAACGTGCGTTCATAAGAATAAATGTCTCAGGAACCAGGTAAAACTTGTTTGTTATGGGGTTATTTTGAGCCAAGTCTGTACCCTAAGCATAAATACGTGAGCGAATCTTGGAACTGCTATCTGATAGAAAATTGAAAGGTAAAAATATTAGGGTGTGTAACGATTACACTCTCGTGATTTGTTATAGCGATATGAATGAATACCTACTTAACAATAATCATGCACCCATAGCTATCGCATGTTTCGTGACGAGTTACACTAGTGTAATTGAAAGTCTAATAGTGGTTGATACATCCTGTATTTATCACGACAAGGATTATATAGTGTATGTTCAATGGTGAGATAGGCCCAGACTAAGTTCAGTATATCATGGCGGAGTTCATCAGTACACTTCCTAAAAGTTGCACGTACAAGCAAATGGACAGATGGACTGACGTTATCTAGAGCATGTATAAGGTTAATGGGTTATTGCTAAACTTTAGGAATAAGGGAATATGGTTTGAAACTGCTAGCTACAGTCGAAACCCTGACTCTAGAGCCGATCGCCCGCTTTCCTAACACAGTTATTAGACCAAAAGATCACACCCTATTGAGTAAGGATACTAGGAAGCGGTTCGCATTCACCTACCAGAAACTGTTGATTTATGACAAATATTTCACTAGGCCTTATGGCTTTCACGACCCTCCTCAATGATTTACATTCGGAACCCTTTCCCACAATCCTTGCTCACGGTCAATAGATACTTAACTTTCCCACACATACATACACAGTTCAAGCTGTAGCCAACATGCTCAACAATGCCTACATAATTGTCATATAAACATCATCGGCTTCGTTGTTATCACCATCACCATCGTCATCAACATTATAACCTGCATCACCCTCATACTCATCATAAGCATTATTATCAACCTCAGTGTCATTATCATCATTGTCATCATCATCCCAACATCATCAGCACCTATGGTTAAGAGGATATCATTTAAATTATTCTTCTCTTTTAAAAATAAAAGTGCTAATAAAATTGATGTTAATCCTAATGAAACTTTGTTGACACTTTTTTTAGTCATACTTTAACATTTCTCGCAATGTTTTTGGATGGTTTTTCCTGCTACTGTTCCCACTGCTGCTACTTTTAACACTTTAACAGAGTCACCTCTAGCTAGAAAGTAAACTTCTTCTACAGGTCTAGAGAACACTATTTTGAAAATGTCCCTGACAAATAACTGGCTCATTAAGCACTCCAGACATTCACTCAAGAAATTGTCAAAATAGCATTCTCTCAACCGTGCATGATGATCTCATTCTATGAGCATCTCAAACAAATTTGAAGGGTTAAAGCATTAATAATAATAATCATAATAATGTTGAGGATATCATTGCCAGAGCTCAAGCATCTACTGACATAATGAAAATCCAAGAATTGTCAAAATGACATCAACAGTATCGATGAATGCCCGGGTGTATGGTCGCAATCGCTAAAAGAGCTCAAAACCTTGAATGCAGTATACTGAATTATATTCAGCCAGCTCCATCATTGGCATAATCATCAATGTTACACAGCTTGATAACGTTTACAACATATGTCTGAATTGTATAGAAATAATCATTTTATTATTTCTAATTATTTGATTTTTTTATGATTTATGTATTGAGTTTATTACATTCATTCATTCACGATCGGTAGGTAGGTTAGGTAGGTTAGTTGGTTTATTGGCGGCTCACACCTAGATGTATTTGGGCCATGACTCACTCTGAGAGGTTCTTCCCTGAAGGGTTGCATTGCTCCCCCGAAGGGTTGCTATAAATAAGCGTTAAACTGAAAAAATCTAAAAACTAAGTTGTTGCTGGGGGTGGGGTGGGGGGGGGGGGGGTGCGGGGGGGATGGGGCGGTGTTGCCTGATGTTTCCTAATAAACTGTTGTTGGCAGGTGGCGGTGTTGTATGCTGCATTGAGGAGGGGTGGGAGGAGGAATTACATTATTTCTCATGGAGGTGGGATTGGGTGGAGGGAAGTCTGTAAAATAAAATCTCAAAACTGGAATCAGGAAAATTTTTAATAAAAAATATTATGATGAAACTGAATGATAATACTATCAATTAAGAAGAAACAAATTAGAATAATGGCCTGTGATTAAATAAACAAGAAACGGGGAAAATTAACATAAAATCCAGTGTTTGTAAACTAAGTATCCAAATTTAACTTAGAATTATAACCTGTTGCTATTAAAAATAATAAGTTGAATGCACATGGCACTATTTGGGAGTTAAATGAGCCTAACAGTCACGTCGTCAAGTTACTAAAAATCCTTTCATACTTATGATAAAATGTTGATCCAGTGACGGCCGAGAGAAGAGCAAAGAGAGCGACAGCATCTACATCAAAAGCAAAGCAATGCCAATCACGACCTCCATGTCCATTTTTTGTGTTTCCACCTCCATGCATCATCTTCATCCTGAAATCCTTGGCGGCTTCGTGATTGCATCCTCGGCCGAATTGTCACCAGCAGCGGCAGATAGAAGCAGCAAGCAAGTAGCGTCAACACTCAACTCGACCAACATCATCTCTCCAGGGCAGGTTGATTGCGGCTCAACGATAAGGCCACCTCAATCACCAAGTGGAGCCAATCCCACAGCCAGATTCCTGGGTCTGGCTTCAGCGTCCATGGTCGCGTCCGTCCTCCAAGTCTTTTTTCTTTCATTTCTCGTTTGCGATATGGCTCCAGCATTTTAAAGCTTCGAGGTATGCCTGGCTCACAGTGGGAATGAAACCCTACTTCACCAGCTTTAATTCTCTTTAATGTATGCTTCGACTAATACACCCTCAAATCTACAGATTCGATTAAGGTCACATAAACGTAACAGGCTAACGCTAACCCCTGATGATTCCATGCAGATTTCGTCATTTATTAATGAGGTATTATGATGGAGAGTGAGTTACTTCCCTTGATTGATACACTTTCAGCCACGTAATTTAGTACATACACATCATTAGCTATTTGTAAACTTTGAGGTAGCTTTGTTGTCAGTATCTAGTGCAACAGAAACTATGCACATTGTATTAAAAATTAACATTCTCAACATCTGTAAATGTCGATTTCTCGAGACCCACCCCCTTGAGCCAGAAGCCAAGCTTTTTTGTTGTTATGCTTTATAATTGAGAGAGAGGCTTTGAGAATTATAGAGCTGTGGTAAAATAAACATGGGAAATATTTGATAATCTAGATTAGGCTTTGACGATTTGAGACCTCTCCCTATTAATGATAATAATCGCCATTCTGACAAATATTTTGAAACTAATTCGGCTGAGCATTGTTTATAGATATATGCCTTAAAGATACTATTTGTCAAACTTGTCAGGGTATGGCTACTTTTTGATAACGATATTACCCTATTTCAAGCTTTCAAAGTATACCAAACTCATTTCCACATAACGTCCAAAAGTGATTTAGACTCTGCAAAAGGAAGTCAGTGCCATTACAAGCACATTTGGGTTATAATGAATTACAGGGCATCAACTGTTGCTGACGCATCTGTAGACTCCACAGTGGTTGCTGATATCATTGTAGTTGCTGATGTTGCTACTGTTGCAGTGGTAGTTGTTGTTATAGTTTTGTTGTTGTTGTTGCTGGTGTTGTTGTTGTTGTTGTTGGTGGTGGTGGTGTTGTTGTTGTTTTTACGTCTGCATGCTTGTAGTTTGGGTGACATTATAGTAACAAAAGATAACTCAGACTCAGACTGTTCTGATTTGTGTGCGATTTATTGCCACTAAAACAAACAATTGAGAGAAGGTAATTAATTAATTAATTAATTAAGTGAACGCATTTTAAAAACCTCAGTAAGGACTCGTTTGAGCCATGCCCCTTTACATTTCTTGTACAAATGATCAGCATTTATATACATACATTCATTATTATGTAATGCCCATGCAAAATATCCATTATAGACATCTAATGCTGATACATAATATAACATGACATTATCGACAGGTCATAGAGAATAGTATGTTCCCAAGCATGAATGTTCTCTATGAGACAAAGGATCAGGCTGACAAACGTAGCAGTCTGTTTTTTGCTAGATAACCTATAGCATCATTCAATGCTATAGCAAATGTCTTTATAGCCACACTGTCAACGCTAAAATTGTTATCACTAAAAAGTTCACTGTAGTCATTCACAGCAGATGCATAGTAAATGAAGGGTACCTCACTAATGGTAGAGCTAATTACATCAGTTTAAAAAATGTCACTTTCTGGCGCAGGGTCATCGAGCCCGCCTACTATATCCGCCAGATTCATGGCAGTCTGATCCTCTAGAGTTCCAAAATCTTCTGCTAATTCTTTGGCTTCTTCTCCAGGTAATTTGAATTCTGCTAGAAGAAATGTTGACAAATGGCTGTAGCGTAGGCTAAGGTGGTGGTAATGGGCATAAGATATGATTTTCCAATTCATTAAACCCATTGACTAATTAAACTCTTCCATACCTATTCTGCAAAACATACAGTCTTCCTTCTTCTTCATAGACTCTCGTCCTCCGTCGATAGATTGTTTGCTATTAAGGGTAACGTACAGAGCATCGGGGATTAACCTTTCAGTCATATGTTCTCGATTATGTAATATCGTAACTATTTCACAACAAACGTCTTCATTCACCACTATTCTTAGGCATAGCCTATTTCTGGACACTGCCGAGTTAGAGAATAGACTTATCTGATGAATATCTACATCAGCACGACCGCTGTTATCCATTAACCTCACAGTCTGCAACATGTCCCAAGGGTATGGAGAGATCATAGCTTCCACCATCTTGAGTAGCTATATATGTACAGGGTTGTTGGTAGTTAAATTAAGGTTGAGTTTGTTACGGCAGCATTGATTTTGATTGGACATTAGCCTTGAGAATATGCCAAGGGTTGTTGAGGAGTTTAACATGTCTAAACGAGGCTTTCATCGCACTGCTACCTGCAGGCGTAGAGGTATCAACCTATGTTGATGTAAGGGTGTTAATTCATGTATATAAAAAGTGCACTGATGTCATCGCAACTTATAGCAACTTTACTTAATCTCTGAAAAGCTTTGTAAATTGACAATCTTGCCCAAATTTGTATACCATTATGAACCTGGGGTGCTGTGCCATAGGGTGGGAGCTACTCATCAGAACACATTTGAACATGGTGAGCTGAAGCCAGGGTGATGAAATAAGTGGCTATGTAGATTGGCCTACATGCATTACATGACCAGACCATGCCCCAGACCTTAGGCCCTGTACCTTTTAACAGGTCATTAGGCCTACAACAGTCACATGTGAACTTGTCTGAACACGTTGTAAGGGCGCTAGGGTGATGAGATAAGCATCCGTGCTGCTTGACCTTCAAGCATTATGTGACCTGACCATGCCCCTGACTTTAGGTTATGGCCCTTTGCCTGGGTCATTAGACATACAACGCAGCAGCTGATGTCCTGTATATTGACCTAACCTATGGCGACAATATTGACATATTGGTTCAATGCACTGATATATGGACGCACGCTAGGCCATGCGACCATACCTTAGGCCACGCCCCTTTGTTTCATGGGCCATTAGGCGCGTCAACAAGTATAGTGGTTATCACATGATCTGTTCAGAACGGCGATATGGCCGCATGCTAGGACCATACACATTAGGTCTCACCATTTCTTCATGGGGATCATTAGGGTCCACCAATGAGCATAGAGGTTGTCACCTTACCGGACTGTGACAATGAGATGGATGTATGCTAGGCCATACCACATTTCCTCGATCATTAGGCCTAGCAGCTGACATTCTATAAGCTGACTAAAGCTAGGGAGACGAGATAGGCCCATACTGATTGGTCTACAGATGTATCGTGACCTGGCCACGCTCGCTATCATCTTTACTCGTGTTTGGACATGTCAATCATCGGCAACTGCCTTATTACATATGTTAGTCCTCGGCATACACCTACATCTCTACATCAATCAAAACAGGGAAGATATAGACGGCTGTTCGCTGATTGGTCGAGACGTCATCACCGGCCAAAGCGGCCCAGCCGCCTATGGCGTCACCCATCTACTCCTGATTCCAGGTCCCATTCCCGCCATATCTAGGCTGGTTTTCTTTCAGGCAGGAATCGCTATTACCCATTTATACTACTGGTGGAGAGAGGCAAAGAGGAGTGAAGAAGATTGTCTATGCTTCCACCATAGAACTCCATAGAATATAGTATGCAGATTTCTATGGTTTCCACCGATTGCTCGCCAGCCACCTGGTCACCTGAGAGCCAAGCGTGATTTAAACCCCGCTCAGCTGATTACCAGTCCACCACGCGAATAACCATCTTCCCCTTCATATTAACTGTATGCAAACTGCACTGAGCACTGGAATAATCACACAGATTATACACCAGTGTATATCTGTACAGTCGTAAGCCTGCTATGACATATATTTGGACAGACGGACGAACGACCTGGCCCATCCGGCTGTCTACATACCTGTCATAAGAACCAGTTGACAACTTCAGGGTCAGAACAGACACGGACTATGAACTCGAAGCAAGAATGGAGAATGAAAGGTACCAGTTAATCCATCAGTCATATGACGTCATAATCAAAGACGTGACGTGCAATATGACGGCATAGTCAATTACATCATGAATGACATAGCTAAGTTCGTCACAAACAAGTAATTAATCACGTTCTAAGCGTTGCTGTACAAATTGCATATCTTTGCTTTTTAATAAACATGATGTTGAATATTTTGAAACTAATTTGACTGGGTACAACCATATTAGTTTCAAAATATTCAACAGCTTACCTGCATAGTTTTCTGGGAATAATCGTCAAGGAATTCCGGGATCGATCGATCCTAACACGTGCGAACAGTAGGTGGAAATAGCTAAAGATGGACGGGGCATAGCTAAAACTGGATTTCTCCATTGATACGATATGGAAATGCCATGCATTGCTGTGCCGTTATGGCATAGTGTCGCGTTACAACATTAACCGTTTCAGAACGAAATGCCAAAGACGGAAAAAGGATTTATGATATAGGCCGGCGCACACGAACGCTTGAAACGCATGCGTATGCGTCTGCAAACGTGCTGAATAAACTTCCTCGTGTGCGGCTATCCCTGGGCGAGACCTGCGCTTGTCTTCTGTTCATTATATTTTAGCAGCCCTGCGTTACGCAAGCTATTAATCATTTCCGATCACATGACTTGTTCAAAATGGCAGTGCCCATTGATGCCGAGAAGGCAAAACGTGTCTTGGCAACTTTCATGGTTATGATGCGATGGAGACGTCGCCGTAATGCGTCTACTGCCAGGGCAACGTGGGCACGTAACTGGATTTGTAGACGTGATTCGAGTGGTGTGTACCAAAATCTAATACAAGAATTGGAGCTTGAAGATGCTGTCAGCTACCAGAGATATTTCCGTATGTCGAAAACACAAATCAATCTTAGCAGATGATGGTTTCATTCCATATAAATGATATAATTCCCTTAAATTGTGAAACTTAAATAGAGGCACTAGCCTATATTTCAAAGAGGCACAAGCCTCTATTTCAAGTTCACCATTAAAATTATTTTAATTTATATGGAATGAAACCACCATATTTAAAAATTTATTTTGTCTCTTTAATTCTAGGTCACACAAGGGTCTAAATGTATAAGATTCTAAAAATGTTATTTTCACTAATTTTGCTGTGAATATGCACCTTTAACAACCAGTTAATATTTCGTATCAACGTCAGTTCATTAATATTCCTTTTTAAACTTAAATCATCGTGTTAACAAATACAATTATGCAAAGCGATTGGAAAGCATTTGGTTCGACATTGTAAATGATAAGAAAAGCATCAATTTTGGCTACATGGCCATTTTATAAACATTATTTCAGGTACATTATATTATAATTGGTTTCCTATGAATCATGTAAGTATGGTATATATTGTTGTTGCTGTTGCTGTTGCTGTTGTTGCTGTTGTTGCTGTTGTTGCTGTTGTTGCTGTTGCTGTTGTGGCTGTTGCTGTTGTGGCTGTTGTTGTTGTTGATGTTGATGTTGTTGCTGTTGTGGCTGTTGTTGTTGCTGTTGTTGTTGCTGTTGCTGTTGTGGCTGTTGCTGTTATTGTTGTTGCTGTTGTGGCTGTTGCTGTTGTGGCTGTAGCTGTTGATGTTGCTGTTATTGCCCAGGCAGTACACCCATCTGCGCTTGGAATATAATTTTCTGAATTTCATTTTTGACAATGTGTTGAGTGTCCTCGTCTAACTCCCCAATACACCCTGCCACATATTTGCCAAAAATCGATGATTGGTCATCAGTCTCAATTCCCTTCATGGTATTACTGACAACATGGTTATTGAGAGAGTTAGAAAATTCTTTCAGCACGTCTAATTCGGGCTCGTCTCGTTTCTGTCTTTTTGATTTTAATCCATCTGAAGACTTCGGGTTTGCTGGCCGTTTGGTAGTTTTTGGTTCTAGTATAACATCTTCAGCAGTATCTTCCGCATCACCACCAACTACGAAACCGTTTTCCTCCTCATCACCTGAAGATGCATGCGACACCGTCTCACCCTAAAAATATGTTTACAAATATTTGTATTTTATGCTTCAGATTCCACAAACCCCTGGAGAATGGAAAGACATAACAGATGCTTTTTACACCAAGTGGAATTACCCTATGTGCATCGGTGCGCTCGATGGTAAACACATCCGGCTACAACAACCCTGGTGTAGTGGATCTACATTTTTTAATTACAAACATTTTTTCAGCGTTGTTCTATTAGCCTTAGTTGATGCTAATTAAAAATTCATATACGTAGATGTTGGTGCATGTGGAAAAGATGGAGATGCTGGCGTTTTTAGCAACTCAACCCGCAAAAACGCCTTGTTAGCGGGAACACTGAATCCGCCAGATCCGGCAGGTTTACCACATGAGCAGCAACTGTGTTCCTATCACATAATAGGGGATGAGGCATTCCCACTTAGCACAGATTTGATGAAGCCATTCCCTCACAAAAATCTTGAGAATGATAAACAAACCTTCAACTATAGGTTGAGCAGGGCTCGACGTGTAGTAGAAAATGCATTTGGTATTCTTGCCAATCGGTTTAGACTCTTTCTAATAGCAATTCCCTAGCAGCCAGAGCATGTTGTGAATATACTGCTGGCTGCAACATGCCTGCATAATTATCTTCTTGGCCGCAAATTGCCAACTTACATTGTGAACAACCTTGCAGATTAAGAGGATGCACAAGGTAAAATTACCCCTGGCCTTTGGAGGATGGATACAAGATTAGGTGACATTTCCCACACTCGTGAACGAAATGCTAGCTCTTATGCAAAGGACCAACGTGACAACCTAAACAATTATTTTTGTAACAGCAGGTAAAGTACCATGGCAAGATAATACTATCATTGACGCCTTTGATGAAAATGCAGTTTAGTCATTGCTTTGAAGACGCATACTCAAAATAAAGTTATATAAATTGTATACATTTGTATGCTTAAATTATGTAACTCAATGTAATGAAACAAAATAAATCTTGAGATATGATAATGTCATGCCATATTGTTTAACAGAGCTTTAACATAACATAAATTCTGAAATCGAAATACAGGCTTGTTCTTGGGGCTTTGCTTGTTAATTTATATGGAATGAAACCATCACAAGTTACAATTCATTTCATTTATTTACTCCTAGGTACACAATTTAAGCTACCAAATGTATGGATTTCAGCAATCCTATTTTCATTCATTTTGCTGTGAATATGCATCGTTAATAGTATTAACTCCAGTCCAAATAATACACTGGTACGGAGGTACAAAGATATATATTTTCATAATATATCATCAGTTTCAATGAAATGAAAATTGATCAAAGTCTAACCTGAATGTTACTAAATGTAACCCGGGCTCCAGAGACAAATGGTTTAGGAGTGACAATTGCTCCAGTATCCATGATCTTTTTGCCGTTTGTTTCGGGGCTGCACTGCCACTAGGACTCGGCTTTATCATTTGGGAATATGCGTCTCTCAATGATTTGAATCTTGTTATAATCCTTTTCTCTACAACAAATTAATTAATAGATGCACCTTAAACATATGATCGTATAGAAATTTGGAAAGCACACACGTACGCACTCACGACCGCACACACGCACGCACTACCTGGAGTTTTAAATAATTGATTGACGTCAGATGGTTCACCAACCGATTTTGGATAGGGATGGATACATCTTTGAATACACATATAAACATCAATGGTACGTCATTAATGTGTGTTGAGGGCGGGGTGGTACTACCAGCGTCCCTGCATTCATGTGTGCGATTCTGAGTGGATGCATCTATACGGGCGTATGTGATTGCGTGTCTGTGTGCGTGACTGTGTAAAATCATACTTTATAAATGTCCTTATGTTGGTGTTGGTATGCTCCGAGATGAGCTGCACCCCTCCTTAGCTTCAAACAATCAGTACATATACATGTGTATGTATGAGTGTGCATATTTGATTGTTAGACATCCTTTGTAATAGCGGTGATAATTTATAGGTCGAGGAATGTTTATGTATAATGTTGTAATACATCTAATATGAAATTGTTTAACAGTTCTCTTTATTTACTACAGATGCGAAATATTGAACATAATCGAAAATGATTTACAAGACACACAGTGGCGTTTAAACATTGGCAAGAGTCCCACTGCAAGAGCCACTGGGGTCCCACCATCAACGTTTTTGGGAGGGGGCTAGGAGATCAGGACTGCAAGGTCTCCGAAATGTTTTCAGATCTGAGTGATTTTGGAAATTAACTTCTCTTGGAAATCACATTTTAATCCTTTCAACTGTGTAAACTAGATATTATAAATTATTTCACACGTAAGAAATAGTCTGTTGAATATTTTGAAAGTAATTGGGTTGAAAGACGTTGCTGCGTAAGGCAGCCATGGTTTCCAGTTACATTATTTTCAAAATATTCAACAGGATTCCAGTATGGGTGCCTTAAACTTGAACTAAATTTATATCTCCCTCTCTCTCGCTTCTCTAAAATTCGTCGAGAATTATACCCCCCCCCCTCACCTCCCCCACCTGCCCCCCCCCCTATCGTCTGGGCATCCCCTCAATTGCGTGGGCTGCCAGGGTTATTGCTACGCCACTCAAGACACAGGACTACAATTTACCATTCTAAGGCTGGACAGTAACGAGTAGAATTCTAATTAATTTTGGATGACGCTTTAGCTTTAATATATATGTTGAATTAGTGCGATGGATATATCTATGGAAAACATTACCAGTGGAAAACATTACCAGTCATTCCCAGCCGTTTGCTAATTTCTCCCAGAGCGGCTGATTTCAAGAGTCGGTCACTATATTCAGGCAAGCTGGCATCATAGAGACAGGGCCTTTCTCTGTACAAATCAACTAAGGTTTGCTCTGATTCAGGTGTCCACACTGTTTCTGTGGACGCTCCCATTTTTATGTCACGTGACGGATTAGTATGTTCCTATTAGTCACATGACATAATGCAATCTAAACGCCTGAGCTCAAACGGATATCGCCGCACACGGTACGTTTCACGATGACAACCCTGCGCTTGGGCGTTTAAAATCAAAATAGTTTGATATTTAATGCGCCTAGAAAACTAAAACGTAAAGCGCACGCAACTACCCGCACACGCGTGCGTTCGAGCGTATTGCGCCAGCGTTCACGAGTCTTGCGTTAAAAATACGTTCGTGCGCGCCGGGACATGCCAGCAACACGTTCCAGTCAAATGGACCTTTCCATTGTTAGATATGCCCCGCCATCACTAGGTAAGCTCCACTCACACCTCGACGTGTTGGGATTGATCGATCCTCAAATGCTCTAGCTATCAATTTCCTGAAAACTATACAGGGAAGCTGTTGAATATTTTGTAACTAATTTGACTGGGTGCTGTTGTTGTCTATGGCAGCAACAGCGCCCAGTCAAATGAGTTTCAAAATATTCAACAGAATATTTATTAAATAGTAAAAGCAAACAATTTGTTCAACAACGCATAGACCGTCTTCAAATATGCGTTCGCGACGTACATATCGACATCATTCATGACGTCATGCAGTATGATGTCATTCTACACATCGCGCAGTTCATTATGACGTCATATGATTGGTGGGCACTCTGGAAATGTGAATTACTTTCACAATAGTCAACAGCTTATCTGTATGATTGTCTTAGAATAAAAGCGTCGATTTCCTGATACGCCCCACCCATTTCCAGGTATGAGCCGCCCACATTTTACGCGCGAAACTTTGAAAACTGAATTCCCAGAAAGTAAATTTCAACATAGGTGTACATGTAAGCCGTTGAATTCTTTGAAACACATTTGACTGAAACTTGTTGTTGCCTATGCTAACAACAGCTCCCAATCAAAATTCGTTTCAAAATATGTATGATTATTAAATTGTAAATTCATCAAAGACATAGTATTCGTACACTTTTCTGACGGACGTTTCTACGTGTGTGACTGAGTTACGTCATAATGATTCGTGTTAATGAGTGTGACACTGCTATCAGGGGACGTAATTAATTATGACGTCATGCACGTGAGTGACTTATCGGATTCATGTGTTTAAGATCATGGGGTTCAAAGGGTTGCTATGGGGAATAACGACACCGAAGATGCATAGGCACAAATTACTCCACAAAAGTGCAAGGCATCGTTGATAGCGCTGACACCCAACCTCGCGTTGCAGAAAGAGTGAAGCATGGCCTATATTAGCCTGATAACGCCTATTACTGGACCGAGCCTGGGCGAATCCCCGGCCAGTATTGGTTCAGTACCCGCCCAGTAACTAGCGTTATCGTCAATTGTTACGTAAAGATTTGTGTATGTGTTTAGAGGATGTTGTTGATTTAAAACTTTATAGTTTATGCGTTAAATAGGCGACAGTTTTGTAATTTTCTTTTCTCACTGCATACCTGTTCTGCATGGCTCTAGCATGGCCTCTTAAACGTTATCACTATCACCGCACAGGGGATGTCTACTACCCCGCCATTAACATTACGTACGTGGAGACGCTCACACGGGAGATGACGTCTGAAGGAAACATTAAGGGAAGATACAGTCCTAATAGTTTGTTAGAAGACGAATGGGGTGCCGTGGTACATGTCAGATCTAAAAACCGAACTACAGGATGTGGTCAGTTTGATAATATTATTCCGAATGGTAAATGGATCGCTCTCGTAACACGCGGACACTGCGAGTTCGTCATTAAGATTCTCTTTGCACTTTACTATAATGCGTCGGCAATCGTTGTTAATAACAACAGATACGAACAACGCTTGACCATTATGAGGAATGAAGTTGATTACAGTACAGCTCGTAAATGTAGCCAGTGGGGGGGGGGGGGGTTAGTGCGTGACTCCGCCGCTACTGCTGCCGGCCGGTGCTGCCGGCCGGTGCTGCCGGCCGGCGCTGCCGCCGCTGCTGCTGCTGCTGCTGCTGCTGCTGCTCCTCAGTCAGCCTCAGGGTTGGGGAGCGGTTGCCGCACATCTCCGGTGTCCACAAAAACCGACGGCCAGGGCCGGTGGAATGTTCACTTTCCATCGGGCTCATTCAGCCATTTCTGCGAAAATTTAACACCACCGTATCATGTCTGCTGTTCGTGTCCCCGGTGTGTCTAGCCGTCATCTCCATGGTGGAAAGAACAGTGCTAGCACACAAATTTACTTTGCTTGCTTTAAAACGGTTTTTTGTTGTTTGCTTGCTACTTAAAACGGTGTATGTAAAATCAGAAAAAAGTAGTGTGTTAGCTTTGTGCCAGCGGTACCTACCCGATCGAGTCATATATAGATTGTATCGAGAAAGGTACCCATGTGGTGGGGGGCGGGGGGTGGGGGCGGTCCGGACAGGACACCATCAGTTGGGTTAATATAAACTATATCTGCCTCAGGCCGGCCAACATTGTATTGGTTTGCGAGTGGAAAGGTGCCTCGCGCCGGCCTCCACCACAGAAAAAATGTCTGCAACGTCATAGCGGAGGAAGAGAGAAAATAGGAGAGAGAGAAATCCGTCCTGAAACAATATGCAGGGCAAAGATGGAGAACCCATTCCACTATGCGAGGAAATATACGATGATACAGCACCGTGCTTCGCATGGAAAACGGCCGAGAGAGAGAGAGAGAGACGACCGATCATAATGCTGCGCGGGGGGGGGGGGGGGCGAACGAATACCACTAAACTTTAGTACCAATGATTACTGCATCCAATTGCCGTTTGTCTGAAAGGAAATTTATGACGGTACCACACCGTGGCGCTTTGTGAGAAGGCAACCGGTGGGAAGCTGACTATAAAAATGCAAGGGAAGGGTGGATGTACTCTCACATCCCACAGTAACAATAATGAGGAAGAAAATTATGTTCTCATTAATACCTACGAAAATATAAAATTTTTCGAGGGGAAAATGCCTCGCGCGGGCTTCCGTCAAAAGAAAAATGCCTTCAACGCCGAAGTGGAGGAGAAGAGTATTAAAAATGGCCGCCCTCCTATCCTACAAAGAGAGAGAAAAATTATCATGTGTATTTATTATAATGCAGTTATCTTAATTTCGCTGTGTACGGTGCACATATGAAGATAGGGTGGCTGATTCTTATGGAATTCAGTACCGTCATCTTGTGTGAGTTAAAGATCTGTTTTCTTATTCACATATTCTTAGGACTCGAATGGCTTTAACGATTATGTCTCCTGGCGAGGATGCTCGGTACCGTTGCCGATACCTCACGGAGCATCTCTCCTCAGACAAACAGCATGCAACATGTTGTTGTCTTGTGGTAGCTTCAGAGCCGCAGGAAGATCCCTCCACATACCACATCACAACCACAAATAACAACACATGGACACATCACATTGACGGAAGCATGGTTTCGAAAGCGGTTCTTAGCTTACTTATGGTAGGGAGAGAGAAACGTATTTACATCTATGGTGGCTTTGCCATAGGGCGTGGTGAGCTCTGAGGCTTCACCCAGTCACCATTATGAGTTAGATGGCGATCCATGTTTCTATCCGTCACCTAATGTTTCGCGTATGGCGTGTGTGAGTTACGTAGGTTGTGTACTGCGGGTATTCTACAAAGCATATAACCTGAAACGCAAGAAAACCAATCAGCCACAATTCCATATTGGAGGTCACGCCATTGAAATAGTCGATGAATAGGCTATCTACTCCTAGGAGTCCTTTTGAAACATAGTGGCAATTTATTCTCATGTAGAAAACGTAACCGGAAACAAGGAAAATAGGCAATGTACGCCCTTATAAATACAAAAGATTAAAGAAATTATAGTACTAATTGACTTACAATGTTCACTTTTTGACTGTATAGTCTCATCAGTAATGGTATATGTATCTGAAAGTTGGGGTTTTGAGTACACTGATCTGCTTGAGACTTGGCAATAACATTTTTACAAAATCCTTTTACACATGAAACAGAGTACACCAAATATTGTGGTCTATACCGAACTAGGAAGATACCCCCTGCACATAAAGATGCAATGTACTATGAGTCGGTCCTGATCTGAGATAATACACGTGGAATGCGGAAAACTCTCATAGATACTATATTTTATTAGTCTAGACTATGCAGAAAAAAGAATGCACACTTTAGAAGGATAGAGAAGATAAAAGCAATCCTGACCTTAACAGGTTATGCTGACGCATTTGCCAAAGACAACATAAATAAAACACAATTAACTAATCAGGTACACACAGTTTTAGAAATCAATTTAAAGAGAAGTATAGAACTGACATCAGCGAGTCAAGCCGGTTTTAAATTTGGAAAGATAGTTCACAATTCTACCCCACCGTGATGCGATAAGGTTATACCATTTTAGAACGGCAAATCACACATTAGCTAGTGAGAGTGGGAGGTGGACGGGAACGTCTTTGTGATATATGCAGCTGCGTAAAGGATGAACTGCACTTTTTTGTTCCAAATATAATACAGAAAGACAAAAATATAGCCCTGAGTACCGCACAACCAATCACGCAATAGAGAAAAGAAAAGAGCCCCTTTCAATATGCCACTCATAAACTATGCAGGCAATTGTAAGCTTTTTTTATCATGCGATTAAAGAAAGAGCGTTGGTACATTTCTACACGTTATGATTGATGGCTGTCATGATTTACCTTTCAACCAATCAAAAAACCTAGCGTACTCGCCTCCGTATATACGGTCGGTCATAGAGGTGCCAGCTATAGTTTGGCAATTTCGTATAAAAGCAATCATGCAGGTAAGCTGTTGAATATTTTGAAACTAATTTGACTGGAATTTGTTGATGCCATAGGCAGAAACTTCTTTCAGTCAAATTAGGTTTATAATATTTAACGGGATAAGTGTTAAATAATAAAGAATGTAATGTATTGGAACATGGATGACATCACACGCTATCGCCCGAGGAGATAAAATGGTAGCCCTCACTATTCAACAATAACGCGATATTACCGAGTAGATACTTGTGATACGGATAGGAGAATGTGACCGAATATGAATGATATTAGCATCACTTGAATTTTAACATTGGATTTTTTTATTGCATTATAAACATCTTCTTAATTTTGTGTCAGGAAATACGCTGGATTTACATTTTTACTTGAGAACGTGTTTTAGACATAGTTTGTGTATTTACAGCATGTTTTGTGTTTGTTTATGTGGATACAATCTAGGTATAAAATAAACTTGAATACGGAGCATACGGCTGTGTGGGTGTGTGGGGAGAGTTAGAATGATGGGAGGCGGGAGAGACAGATCTAGAGATCAATACATTAGGCGTGTGCGTTTAGCGTGTTGAGTGATCATGATCGATTAGTTAAGAATAACCATGATTAATCGATTAATAACCAAGACATAGCGACAACAGTATAGCAATGCCATTATTGGATTTATTATTTGATGGATTTTGAGGCCAAAATTGATTTCATATAGTTTGATTTCAAAATTTACATGTTCGAAACTGTCGGATAAATGGGTTGGTGGCCATCTTCGATCCTTTTTCCGGCCAAAAACTCCCAATCTAAAACAATAGGAAATCGCTTGGCCGATTTCAATTATATGTGGCGGGAAGAATCCGTAGGGCATAGAGATCCAAATTTGTTCACAGGAAGCGGATCGGTCAATTTGGCCGGCAGTTATCTTGGATCTGTGGCCGTCTTTAAAATTTTCTCCGAAAACACTTGGCGTATCGAATCAAAACTCATGAAATCCCATATATGGCAAGAGGTGACACAAATTTGTCCAAGGGAACTTGTTTAGCCAAATGTTTCCGCGGCAATCTTGGGTGACTGACATTTCGCGAAAACGACTTCTCTAGAAAAACTTAACGGATCGGACTGAAATTTGGGAGATATGATTAGGGACTAAGGGCGATTAAAGTGTGTTCAATGAATGAGTATACGCAAACAAACATCACCGCTGTATTCTTGTTGTAATACTGGCCACTTTTCTAGTTGAAATGCCTATGTTCCAGGTGAACGATAAAGACCCCTTAGAGCTCTTGTTAATACTAAATATGGTACCATAATAAATCCAGTATGATAGGAGATCTGTTTTTATGCGTGCTAGAAACAAAATAGTTTAAATCCACACACCCGACCACCAGAACAGTACATTATTGGCCCGGTACCGGCCCAGGAACATGCGCTATGAGTGTCCTGAGCAGGAATACATGACCCAGACTGCTCCTCTTCATAATGAGACCTACACTACAACTGAATGTGTTGGGTAGGCATATAATATTATGTTTCTCAGTCTCTTCATCGATGGCCAATATTCCAACTTGATAGCAATCTCACACTGGATTCTGCAACATGATTTCAAGAATGTTATCACAATTCTAATTTAACCCTTTAATGACGAATCCGGCCAAAAGCAGCCTCGTCAATGGTCTTGGCGAATGTCCATTTGGAACCCAATAGAAAACCATTTCTTAAAAATGTATTCAGTAACCGAGCCAGTCATTCCAGTGATAAATTTAGTTTTCTATTGTCCTGAAAATGGACACACCATAAGGAAATGATTTAAAGGGATGCTAATCTCATTTCAGATGTCGTATTATACCGATAGATTATGGTTTATAGATTCCATATCATTCATATCCTGTCACATTCCTTCTTCTGTATCGCAATTATCTTCTTTGCATCACCGGGTAAATGTTGAACAGAGATCGCCACCGGTTTGTCCCCTCAAGCGATAGTGTGTAATGCCTTGCAAGTGCCAATGCATTATATTATTTATTATTTAATACTTATCCCGTTTACAATTTTGAAACAAATTTGACTGGACGTTGTTGCTGACATAGGCAGCAACAACTTCCAGTCAAATTAGTTTTAAAATATTCAACAACGTGCCGGTATGATTGCTTTTATATGGAATTGGAAAACAAAAGCTGGCACCTCTATGACCGACAGCATATACGGAGGCGGGAACGCTAGGTGTTTCTGATTGGTTAAAAAGTAAATCATGACAGCCATCATAGAGGGTAGAAATGTACCAACATTTAGCTACAAAAACGAATATCCTTCCATAGCGCCATGATAAGAAGCTTAAAATTACCTGTGTGGTTTATAGGTGGCATATTAGATCACATGAATAGCTATTGAGAGGTGAGGTTAGTTATCCTTTAAAGGGCTAACATTCTGGATCAGAATCGACATCCGAATTTAAATACTATTTTCCGGGGACATATGCTGCATTTTAGAATTTTGAAAAAAAGTTGTGTGCATGTTGAAAAGATTGGAAAAGGTGAAGGTCAACAATCTTTGATCGATTTTGTTTACTATTTGTTTTCAGAACTGAATATGGTGTCTATATTTGTGCGCAAGGAATCCAGTCAGCGCTTGGCGAGACTCGTCGATAGTGAAGCAAATGTGACGATGTACATTGCTGTCGACAGGAAAAGTACGCCTGAGGTAAACAGCACACAATTTAGTCAACCAAACACCACCGACTTTAGACAGCCAGACACGCCAAACTCTAGACAGCCAAATAAGTCCAACTCTATTCTTCAAAACAAGCCAAACTCTAGACTTTCAGATAAGTCAAACTCTAGTCTCCCAGACAAGTCAAACTCTAGTCACACAGCGTTGTTTGTGTCAATACCAGTCGTTGCACTCGTGGTTATCCCCCTTGCTGTGATCGGTATCTGATACATCCGAAGATTCAGACGTCGACGCTCGAGCCACAATGCTACTATCTGTAAGTAATGTAGAGATACGAACCTAAGTATATGACAGCATAATCAATCGTGGCACGTGTTGGCTGACGTCACAACACACGTGAGGTATGCATTTTCGTCATAGCCAAGTCTAGACCTACAAATTTAGCTCAGCGAAGGTAGATGTATACACCTGTGCAAAAGTTAAGCACCACCCTATTTGTACGCACATGCGAGGGTATATTCAACTACTATGAAGAAAGCAATAGCATTAACATTTATGTACCCATCCATCTTAGTGCAAGAGGTAATAATGCAACTAGAGGAATGCTGATTATGATGGTGGGGAAACACTGTATGTTTTTGTTTGAACTTGAAAACGAGGCCTGAATATGGTTACGTTGACACAACTGACAACTATTGCCCTACAGTTGACACACGTGGCTAGATTGTCATTAATGGTGTCTGAAAACGAAGTTTAACATCTGTGCACGAGTTTGAGACTGTCATTATTAATACCGGGTATATCCACCTTGTGCCTGGATGACGGCCTGGACACGACGTCTCATGCTGGTCACCAATCGACTGATACGCCATTGTGGTATTCGTTGCCATTCAAGATGGAGTGCGTCTGTTAATTCCTGTAGGTTCTGCACAGGAGGATCCCTCCTTCTCACCATGTTTCCCAGAATGTCCCAGATATGCTCAATAGGGATCATGTCAGGGCTCCTTGCTGGCCATGGTAGGGTTTCGATGGCATTCTGGCGGAGGTATTCATGCACAGCTCTAGCACGATGTGGTCGGGCGTTGTCATCCATGAATATAGGGTGGGTTCCAGGTGCATGATTTACAAAATGAGGGACCACAACTCTATCCAGTATGGAATCTTGATATCTTTGTCCATTTAGTGTTCCAGGTACAGTCAACAGATCCAGCTTACAATCAAATGAGATGCACCCCCATATCATAACGGAACCTCCACCAAATGGAACTTCTTCCATGATGTTACGTTGGTCGTACGCCGTGCGTCTGGACCTCCATACACGAGTTCGACCATCTGTGGCATGAAGCAGGAACCGACTTTCATCGGACCAGTGTACCCGTCTCCAGGATCTCATGTTCCAGTGTCTTCTTTCGTTGCACCACCTCAGACGCTCCTCTTTGTGGTGTGCAGTGAGGAGAGGACGTCTGACAGGTCTCCTAGCTTTCATGCCAGCAGCATACAGTCTCCTTTTGACGGTAGACATTGACACTCTATTGCGCGTTTCCCATTGCTGGCTGAGCACTCTGCTGTTGGTGAATGGAGATCTCCTAACAAGGCGTACTAGGGCTCGATCATCACGGGCAGTAGTCTTCTTCGGTCTTCCAGATCTAGGCCTGTCCTTCACCTCGTTAGGTTGCCCATGTTTTGCAATCAAACGACTGATTACAGTATGGTTAATGTTCAGCTGTCTGCCAATCTCTCTGCATGACATACCTATGATTTGCCATTTCACACGGTCACTTAACCTTCGTCTTGCCATAGCGGTTCACAATCAAGTGCTAATTCTCTCTGTACAAATAAATCACGGTCATGAACACAAAATTCCTAATCTTGTCGCCTAAATCTGTATGTAATGTTCTACACCTCAAACGGGACCTTTACATAACTGAACACGTGTGCTGTTTCCCGCCACGCACGGACATCAAGCGGCGTGAAGTCATGCATGCATGTGCATTTCGTACTTGGAATTATGTCAGCTAACGCGGGGACAAAAAGTATGGCAGCCTAGTTGTACCATCATGTTTCTACGTTCTATTGTTTTTGCTGGTGCTTAACTTTTGCACAGGTGTATATATTGAATATTCAATTTCCTGTAGCGGGATATTGAATATTCAATTTCCTGTAGCGGGATATTACAATTTCAATTTCCTATAGTGTGATATTGAATATTCAATATTCTGTAGCGGGATATTGAATATTCAACATACATGTACATGCGATAATCATCCGTGGGCTAACACACATGCTACAGCTCGAGCGACATGATCATGTGCAAACGTGGCAGCATATTGGACAACATGATGACACAGAAGCGGCTGGTCGAGGCGTCGGGTCAGTCCTCTAGCAAAGCCTAGTTCCCTCATGAGTATACTGACTTAGCTGTGGCTATCCGATGGGCACGGGCGGCCCTGCCTTCCAGGTGTCGCATGAATAACGAGCGTATGGCAGTAGGGAAAGGCAGCTTAAATATATTCCTTGTGCGCCGCGGGTAGTGATAGGACTGTTTGAGACGAGGCAATTGAAGACAGGCAGAAGTTCAGCACACGTATAATGATATATTCTGAAAGATATATCGGATATTCGATATCCTGTAACAATATATTGGACATTTACTATGCTATGGCGTGATTTTGATTATTTAGCTGATTGGTGGCCGATGGACATTGGGTTGGGGTGCATGGGTGCGCGGGTGACTGGCTGGAGGAATAGATGGATGGATGGATGGATGCGTAGATAGGTGGAGAGGCGGCCGGTCCATGTACCTGCTCGGTCCTCTAGCGAAAGCATATTGATCTGATCGCTTATGCTGCCCGAGATGAGGTTAGCGGAGTGGCGTATCGAGTGTATGATAGTAAGGAGCTGTAATATATTCGTTATGTACCTCTGGTTGTAAGAGTTTGAGATGGTGCAAACGAAGACTTGCATATACGTTGAGCAAAGGTAATCTGATCTATTCCGATAAAAAAGCTATAGTCAATATTCAATTCCAGTAACGAGGTATAACATATTCCGCATGCTTTGACTGGATATTCGAGTGATGTGTTCTTATATGGAGGAATGGATGGTGCAGTGTGGTGGAGTTTGGTGGTGGTGGGGTGGGATGGGTGAGGTGGTGTGTGAGTGATTGTGGTTGTGGTATGTTTGTTTGTGAGGGCGAGTGCGGGTGAATAAAAGAGCGAACGAACGAACGAACGAACGAATGGCAGGGTGGCTGGGTACGTGGATGGGTGCGTGTGTGGGTGAGATGAAGGGTGGGTGGTTGGGTTAGGGTGGGCTGGTGTGATGGGTGGCGTGGGTGTGTGGGTGGGATGGATGGAGGAGGGAGGGGTTGTTGGGGGTGGGGGTTGCTTGGGTGGGCAGGTGGGTGGGCGGGTGGGTGGATTGGTTAGCATCGATGGTGGATGGATGGATGGATGGAGAGATGGATGGATGGAACCATGGATGATGATTGTTGGTGAGTGTGGATGGGATCGGGGTGGTGGGTGGGAGTGGATGGATGGATGAATTGATGAATTGAGGAATTGATGAATGGACCGGCGGATGGCTGAATGGATGGATGGATGGATGGATAGACGTAAGCATGGTGAATAGATGGATGGATGGATGGATGGATAGATGGATAGATGGATGGATGGATGATGCGAGTAGCTGGTGTAGGGTGTAGTGTGAGTGTGGTCTGGTGGGCGCATAGTTGGCGGGTGGGTGTGGATGGATGGGTTGATGGATGGATTGATGGATTGATGGATGAGTTGATGGAAGGTTGGGTGGGTAGGTGGGAAAACGGGCGCTTGGGCGTGCGCGCGCGTGTGTGTGCGTGCGTGCGTGCGTGCGTGTGTGGGTGCGTGGGTGGATTGATGAATTTATGAATTGATGACTGGACTGACGGATGGATGAATGTATGGATGGATGGATGGATGGATGGATGATGCGGGTGTGGGGTATGGTGTGGCATGTGTGGTGTGGTGTGATGGTGCTCTCTCTGGTGGGTGGGTGGTTGGCGTGTGTGTGGATGGATGGATGGATGGATGAATTGATGGATGGATGGATGGATGGATGGTTGGTCGGGTGGTTCCGTATGTAGGTGGGTGGGATGGTAGGTGGTTTTGATGGTGTGTGGGCGGGTGGGTAGATGGGTGTATGGGTGTTGCTTTAGGTTGATTTGTGAGTTGGTGGGTGGGTGGATGTGGGTGTGCGTGAGTTTGTGGGTGGAGTTTGGTCCGATGGGTTGTTGGGGGTTAGGGTAGATGGATGGCTAGATGGATGAATGGATGGATGGATGGATGGTGTGGGCTTGGTGGTGTGGAGTGTGAGTGTGGTGTGGGTGTGGTATTGTGTGTGTGTATTTTCTAAAATATTAACACATGTGTGATCTATTTTTGCAAAGTTATACCAGTCGTGTCACCCACACGTGAGTATTAATACAAATGTGACTCAGGGAAGGTTCTGAGAATCTATAAGCTACCATTTACTATGCACGATTTTGTGCTGTGCGGGTGTGGACGTGATTGATGACACAGATCCTTCCAACAAAGTCAATATGTCAGCCTACATAGACAACTTTACTGACAAACAACGTGTATGGTGAATTCGCCAGTTATAGGCTATCAAGCTATTATCGTCCATGCTGAACTGAAACTAAGCACATTTCCCCACATATACGCAATCTGAAGACGTCGCAGTACATACTCATTTCTCCACAAAAATCAACATAGCACACAACGTTTAGTATCATGCGACGGCCTAAAATATTTGTATGCAAAATAAGGTAGTGACCATACCATCCACGCATAAATCTCCAAGATCACCTCTAACAGTGCAAGCATTGCGTAAGGTTTCAACCCCACGTATCATAATCTTCCGAGGACTAGACTTTCAGCAGTACGTGCAGTGGGACGGGAATGTGTGCGGTCATGCGTGCATCCGTGCTTACGTGCATGCATGCATGCGTGCGTGCAGTTGGATGTGCTTTTTGCAGAACAGTGTGCTGTAAATTGATTTTGATCAGTTTATAACCTCTGGTCCATATATCGAGGGTGGTGGGGACCCGGCTGGATCTCTCTCTCTCTCTCTCTCTCGCTCTCTCTCTCTCTCTCTCTCTCTCTCTCTCTCTCTCTATTGCGAAAAATCTGGGACGACTGCTTCATTGTATGCATACCCCACGGTGATAAAGTCTTTAGTTTCCTGACGAATTATTTTAACTAGCGTAGAGTTCTGTAATCTTTCTCCACTGGAGCATTATGGCAGTGCACTTTGTAATTGAAGCATTAGCATATATGAACATAATCTACACCATTGGGGACTATGCTCACTTTGTCATCCTCATTTTCTAAACCTGAATGTTCAGTGTCTAAGGCATGGTAAAAATGTTGGAATATGTCAACTAGCCTATGACTTCTTTTTCATCTTCACCTTCAACTTCACTCTGTTCGTTTCGTTTCGTTTCATTTATTTTCGTTTCGTTGATTACCATAATCCCGCTCACGACAACCAGTTAGCTTTCGCGAAATTAACACACTCATAAGACGCCACCATAACAAGTAATCATTACTGCCTGAAGGATAACCATTTGCTCGATACAGAAGTTCAGATGGAAATGTCCTTAGGGCCCATTCTAAATATAATACCGACCTAGTCAACGGTGCTTGTACAATTCGCTAACAAATAGCAAATGCGAGTGAACCAAACGTTTAATTTCACAATACATAAATGACATCAAATGCAGTGAATCGGGAGAAGATCCGCCAATCATCTAATGATTTAGCTGCGACATAGGCAGATTAGATTACTACAGACTTTGATGACACATTCCAGCAACTGGAATGAAGTGATGTCCTAACAGATCATATCATGGCACATTAACTGCCAATTAAAGGTGCATATTTACACCAAACAAATTGAAAATAAAATTGTAAATTGGATCCTCAATTCAGGAATCCAGTTTCTGAGTCAATCACATGACGTTATAATCGACTACGTGGCGTGTAGGCTGACGTCATAATCAATAGCATCATTAATGACTCATTGGTCTGAACTGCCTAATAATCCATTAGGTTGTACGAATTGTATGTCTTTACTGTTTAAAGATCATACTGTTTAATAATTTGAAAGTAATTTGTCTCGGCGCTGCTGCTGCTGCCATGGTGTTAGCTGTATGATTTTCTGGAAATTGAGATTCAGAGAATGTAGGGATCCGAGTCCGGGTGTAGCTCAGATATATAGAGATGGGCATGGCATAGTTAAAACTGAATTCCTCCAGTACGCGAATATCCATTCAGGGATAACTTTACTCGTCTCTCCATCAGGAGCTAAGGCTGTTAGCGCTATGATATTGCAACTCCAGCGTTAGGAAAGGATCTTGATAACACAGCGTATTGGTCGACGCTGGGCCGAGATTAGGCCGTAGCACGGTATCTGCTCAGCATCGACCCAGTAAGCTGTGTTATCTAGGGGAAATGCTCATTGTCAACTAAGTAGACTAAATAAGTCATGAACAATACAAACTCCAGGACAATAGCTAATCAGCGCGTTGACCCGCTAACATCGACGACTGCAGTGTTTTTGAGTATTCATTTGCAAACTAAGACAATACTATTTTTCAAAATTTACCACTAGAATGACTGGCTCGATACCATAGACAGTGATTCCAGTGGTTATGGTGAAGCCAGCTAAACTCGGCCACTGCAGTGATTTTGAGTATTCATTTGCAAACTAAGACAATACTATTTTTCAAAATTTTCCACTCGAATGACTGGCTCGATACCGGAGCCAGTGATTCCAGTGGTTAATTCTAAAAAAATAGTCTTCTCTTGGCCTGCATATGGACATTCAATAGGCAACTATCTTTACTTTCTTGACCGCAATAGTTTCAAAATATTCAACAGCATATCTGCATAGTAGTCTAAAAATTGTGATTCTGGGAATTTACACTTCAAAGGTTCAAGTCGCTTCCAACACGTGCAAAAATTAGGCAGAGTTTAGCTAGAAATGGCAGTGTGGTGCAACGCTAGCAATAGGTCCCTCCAGTTTCTAGAACACCAGATACAGATGGCAGTTAACGGATGAACTGAAGACAAACAGCAAATTATAACTAAATTATACACTCCAGCCTATTGATGAACCCGGGTTATCGATCATTCATATGGCATCATAATCAACTACACCACATGTAGGCTAACGTCCTAATCAATTACGTCATGAATGGCTCAATTTGCTTCGTCTTAAACGCGTAATGATCCTCAAATTGTACGACTCGTATGCCTTTACTAGTTAATAACCATTATGTTGAATATTCTGAAACTAATTTGACTGGCACACAGTCAAATCAGTTTCAAAATATTCAATTGCTTACCTGTATAGTGTTCTGGTAATTGAGATTTAGAGAGTTCAATGATTGATTGATCCCAACACGGGCAAATCGTGGGAGGAGGAGCTTAGCTAGAGATGGAAGGGACATTGCTAAAACTGGATCTTCCATTAGAAACAACTCTTATCATACAGACTCTCCAATATTTGGACACTAAGTTAGCAGTATTAACAGTTTAGACTATCATTTGTGCCACAGTGGCCTTAAGCGGTGTCTTTCTGACCACGATGACATCATGCGGCTTCTTGACATCATAGGTAACCACGTATCAATTCAAGTTTAGTTCCAATCGGATTAACCAATGATGTAACATAGATGTAAATGAAACACTTAACGATGCATCACATCCGAGATAAAAATAAATTTGGACATTTTCAGTATTTTTGATGTAAATTGATGGGCACGGTGTATTATTAGTACATACTAATTTGTATACGTAAATTCCGACCCAGCCACCCATATTTGTTATTATTTGATGTTTTTTCTGGAAACTCCTGTGCGCATATGAGATTTGAATTTGGGGAAGAATTACATTTACGAAACAATCCCATTGGAAAGTACTCAAGAAAATCATAAATTGGAGGACTGAAACTGGAAACAATTCTATCGCGACATCAAACAAATAAAGCTGCACAATACTATTTATTTGTCTATACAAGACCATCGATAAATCTCAAGCCACCGCTAAGTAGCAAACACTCTGGTTTCTCTGCATCCCCGTTAATTTATAAGAATTCTTCTTAAAATGAGAGTAGTGATCACTGGAAGAGTGTTATCGGCATGGTTCCATATATTAAATGTATAGTTCTAACAGGTGTAGCCCCTTTAACGGGGGCTGTTAAAGTAGAGGTCAAATAACAAGTTCAGAGAGACCTTGGCTTTGAATCTAGTGACATCACTATCATCATACTGGCTCGTTATGGTGGAGACAACGGTGTGTCAAGGTTTGGGACCACTAAGACTAAGAAATTCTAGGAATATATGCACAGATGATTTGCTAAACGCATAAACCTAACGGTGGCGTCATTGTGGCCGTCGTCGCTGGCGCCGTCCTCGGCGTCGTGGAAGCGTGATATTTATGTCTCGCTTTCTGATTCGCAGGCGAGAAAAAACACAGTGAGGTGTTTATATTTTACTCTCGTTGCGATACATTCCACATCAAGCTTACGCGTACCAGTGAATGAACATGATGATCACGAAGCTGAGAGATCTGGTCTAGTATATCATTGTCTCATCTTTTATAATTGAGTTGTGCAAAGTTAAACGAAGGTAAAAGGGAAACAACAAATGATGTGTATTGGTAATTTCATACAATATTCAATAAATTACCATCGGTAAAAAATGGCAATGAATCAGGAATATTTGAGAAAAAGAATTGAAGAAATCTAGGAGCGCTTAACGTGAAACCAATTAGTGGCGTCGTTGTGAACTCAGAAGGAAATAGCTTAATGGAAGAATCAAGTTTAAGTCATGCTCCGCCCATCTTTAACTAAGCTCCACTCACACACGTCGCCCGTGTTGGGATCAATCGATCCCTGAAGTCGCAGACTATCAATTTAGAGAAGTATACAGGTACGCTCTTGGATGCAGCAACAGCGGTCAGTCAAATTAGTTTCGAATTATTCAACCGCACGTTTATCAAATAGAAAAGGCATACACTTCGTACAACAAGGCTTTGTCCGTCATCAATTAAGCGTTCGTGACGAACTTGTCTACGTCAATCATGATGTACTTGATTATGACATCATACACGCCAAGTAGGTGATTATGACGTCATATGATTGATCGATAAACCGAAATCATCCATTAGGATTCTAGCTGCACCGCTTACCCTGTCTTATATCCATGTTACCCCTCCCCTTGTAAGAAATATCCCAACGTCTGTCTTGTAATCACATACGTGCAACAAATAGTTTTCCCGTGGCCTGTAAATGGACATTCAGTGAACACATATTTTCTTGAAAATCCTAGCTCATTGACCTTTAACATTACGATGTCAAGATTTTAAATTTTCAAATTATATTACAGGATGAACTGGCGTGTATTTATTACAGCAGCATCGTCCACCAAAAGAGTTTCTTAGTTTTTATTGACATTGTACAAGTTAGAATATTGTGATCATTGTGGTAATGGTCAAACTAGGCTTGCGCGATTACGTGATTAAATTGAAAATCGCGATTATGTTTTAAATCGTGAATTTATATGATTACACATTAAAGTAATCAAATAATCGTGACTATTTTCTATTGCATAACATATTTCAAAACCTAACTTTCAAATACTTTTTAATGCTATCGATCATGAAGAATAGCATTTTGCTAAGTGAATGTATGTTCATTTGCAGGGCAAGAGAAGACTATTTTTCAAAATGTATTACTGGAATGCCTGGCTCGATTCTCGAGCCAGGCATTCCAGTGATACATTTTCAAAAATAATCTTCTCTTGCCCTGCAAATGGACTTTTCTAAACACTATTGCAATTTTCGTCATTGATATTCTTTTGTTGCTATGTCTTGGTAATGTGTATCCAAGCTGATTTATCGAGTAATCATGATTATTTTTTAATAATCGATCGCGATCACTCAACGCAATAATCACACAAGCCTAGGTTAAACGGTAAATATATACAAGTAGCCCTCTGAGGTGCCGTTGACGCAAAATGGGTTACGGTCTTTGCGAACAGCGTGCCCTTATGCTAATGCCATGGAGCTTGCCCGTAACCCTTTCATGGCAAAACCTGCGTAAACCGGCCTCTTTAACGGTGTTGGGAACTGTCCATTTGCATGCAAGATTTCTCAAGAAAATAAACATGTTTGCTGATTGAATCCCCATTTGCTTGCTAAGCGACGACTATTTTAGAAAATTTACTGATGGAATAACTGGCTCGACAACGGAGTCATTCATGCAGTGGTACATTTTGAAGAATAGTCTTCTCTTGGCATGCAAATGGGGAGTCAATAAGCAAATATTTTTAATTTTCTTGACAACATTTAGACATCAGTGTTACG
The DNA here is from genome assembly GCA_034401795.1 of Chaetoderma sp. LZ-2023a. Classification (NCBI taxonomy): domain Eukaryota; kingdom Metazoa; phylum Mollusca; class Caudofoveata; order Chaetodermatida; family Chaetodermatidae; genus Chaetoderma; species Chaetoderma sp. LZ-2023a. The sequence continues at coordinate 50,082,108 of CM067366.1, read as the reverse complement.
CCATTGGCTAAGTGAAAGGATTGCGCTAAAGCGGAAGGGCACCGCCCCCACACATGAGCATGAGGTCAGCTGGTGTACATCGTCCAATAAGTGATGTTAAACACGATGAATGTCAATGGGAACAGAATGCGCGATGCCTTGTCGATCATGCTGACGCTGTTTAGTCCCGTAATCGCCGACGAATCGCGGCTGTTCTGATTATAACTACCTCTTCTGTTCCCGGTTAGCATCATCCAGGTGAACCGGAAAGCGTGCTGGATTTTACTGGACGAAAAATCTGGGGAGGATGTTCTCGCTTTACTGCCAGTGTAATCTTGGTAGTCCAACGACGCGTCATAGCTGGACTGTTGGGAGAAAAAAGGCAACGCTACATAGTGGTAGAGCTCAGAAATAACGTATCCCATACTGTTGAATGTATTGAACATAATTCACATTTTCCAGAGTATCCATTTATTAAGCTAACGTCATATCACGTCATAATCAGCTAAGTAGCATGTAGGATGGTTTCATAATCATTACGTCATAAATGATTCTATATGGCCCGTCTTTAACTCTTAATAGTCCGACACGTCCTATGAATTGTATGTCTCTCCTAATTAATACACATACTGGTGGCTATTTTGAAACTAATTTGACTGGATGCTGTAGCTGCCTATGACAAGTCAAATTAGTTTTAAAATATTCAATAGCGTAACTGTATAGTTTTCTGGAAACTGATATTCAGGGAGTTTAGAGATCGATCGATCCCAACACGAGCTAGGTGTGGGTGGAGATTACCTAGAGATGGGAGCGGCAGGGCTAAACTCGAAAGGTCCATTTGATTAGAAGGCAGGCGCCAAACACTCAAGATGTCCACACCGGCCTCTGCCGTGGTCTTGGGAAATTCCCATTTCCGGACCAAGAGAAAACTATTTTTTTTTCAGTATCGCGTTGGAATGAGTGGCTGGATAAGCTATCCAGCCATTCCCGTAATATACTTTCAAAAATAATCTTCGTTTGATCTGCATATGGATATGCTATATGAACAAATTACAATTTTCTTGAAGAAATCTAAGACTTATGAGTTAAGATGTGCCATCTTAGCCCATAAGTCTTAGATTTCTTCAAGAAAATTTACATCACGTAGGGCGTGTCCGAAAAAAGAAAAAAGATTACATGAGATATCGACAGACTTCTTAAAACAGGACATTCATTTTTGATTTGATTTGCTTTGATTTGATTTTGATTTAAACATATTTTATTGTAACAATTACACAATGGAATCGGACACAAGTTCTTACAACTTAGATTTTCCCTCTCTCTACAGAATTCGTATAAGCAGAGAGAGAAAGAGAGATGTAGGGGAGAAAAACGATGTAAACAGATTTAAAAAGAATAGGAAAGAAAAGAACATCGCATTCAAACACTTTCATTGTCGGATAGCAGTTAGCCATTAATATAATAGATTAAGCAATACGAATAATTGAATTAACAGACCATATTCATGGCTATTCCATACCGTCGTCATTTACCCCCATTTACACACCCCATCCCTTCCTCTCAACTCCCCCCGCCCCCCATAATTTCACCAGGTCTTCTCTTCTCGTTTCTTACACGAAACAAAACGAAACAGAAACGAGAAATGAGACCCAGTCACCGCCAACCCCGCGCACCCCACACATTCAAAATGGCTCCACTTCTGTGTATTTAGGTAGATCTGAACTTTTAACCTCCTCATAACTTGGAACGAAAAGTTTGAGGAGATTAACGGTTTAGCGAGCCTTTATTGCATCCCCATCATCCCCTCTCCTGTCGTCAGCGTCGTCGTCGTCGTCGTCGTCGTCGTCGTCTACGGCATCACATTATCGTGAATGGCACGAAAAGCAATAGGAGATAGATACATTACTTGTGAGTACGGGAAGAACTATATACACAGTAACGACAGCGGAAATAAAGCATTACAGTATATAGCACATCTATGCAGTCATTTCTATCATAAACATTTAACAGTAACGCCAGAGTAAGCACAAATTTAAAGTATATAGTATATCTATACAGTCATTTATATCCTAACCATGTAACCATGACAATGAAAATACGGACTATTCCTACATCATATCAAACGTTGGGAACATATATGCGGATATTCATCTCGACAAGTCTTGAAATTCTAGTTTACGAAAAGTTCATTTTCTCTGTTCAAATTCGATAGTAATCGGATAAATAATTTCTGCCATAAAACAGCGAACATACAGATACGCGTATGCCATCTAAACCCCTGGAAATAGAGCCGTCCATTTCTAGCTATGTCCCGCCCATGTCTAGCTAAGCTCCGCCACGTTTTGTGCGTATTGGGATATAAACATTGAACCATGAATTTTAAGGTAATTATATACGTAAGCTGTTAACCATTTTGAAACTAATTTGGCGGAGCGTTGTTGCTGCCGATAGTAGCAACAGCGCCTAGTCTAACTAGGTTCAAAATATTAAACAGACTGTTTATTAAATAGTAAATCTATCAATTCCTACACGTGGCCGGATTTATAAGCTTCATGACAGCGTATTCTCTCTCAGTCATGATTGTGGCGCCAGCCTACACGCGACATGATTGAGTGTGACGTCAGCCTACCCAGTGTGACTTAATTAATTATGACGTCAAGTATATAAGTGACAGATCTGACCAATCCATTTCAGCTTCTGAACATGTTGATCCCAAGATGTTACCTGAATGGTTGGACTGTTCGTGTCATCGTCTGTATCTAGGTCGCTATCAGTGTACTGCTCTGCGTCTCCAGTACCTGTCTTGGTGTAGCTATGTACCAGCGTAAACTGCAACATGGTCGCCAGAATAAATGTGTAGCAGGTAGCCAGGTATATGTCCAGCGCCGTACAATAGGATACCTTCGGAAGATCGTTTCGATTGTCCATCGCGAAAAACGTCATCGTTAGGACGGTTGTTACACCTGTTGGGGAAAATCGACGTACATGTAGACGTAGTGTCAAGCCAGTCTATGAAGACCAGTTGCTTTCGCTGATCAAAAGTAAATTATGATGATTACATAATCTTCACGGCGCGCTGCATGCGCGCGTGCGTACGCGGGTACGCGCGTACGTACGTGCGTGCGTTGTGTTGTGTTGAGTTGCATGCCAATATGTTTTGCTTCATTATTATAAACTGACTACTGTTTTCATTTCAGATCGTCCGACTCAATAACCCTACCTAGTGTAGTGCGATCTGCAGTCGCCTCCCTGTTAATCCAAAAGGACACCCATGACAGAGCGACGAGGAGAGTACATGGTAGGTACACCTGCAACAGGAAGTAGCCAACGCGCCTGCGCAGCCGAAACTGGACCTCCAGGACGGAATGAGTAGCTACAAATATATTATTCCAATTATTATCTTTTTATAATAATGCATTTTAAGCATATGAAGTCAGTTTAATATCAATAAATTAAATATGGAATTGCAGCCAAATTTATCTGATTGCTCTAGATTAGATCGCGATATTTATATGTCATAAGCTCGCGTTTTATCGCTGTATCGTAAGTGGCAGTGTTAGAAGAAAGTATGGCCATTCGGTGGGTGAGGTGGCGTGTTTCCTGAAATATACACACATTCGCACATGTATGATGGTGTATCCATGAAAAACAGCGTCAAACTGTTGAATCTTTGAAATTAATTTGACTGGACGCTGTTTCTGCCAAGCTTCCATTCAAAGTAATTTCAAAATATTCAACATTTCGCCATAACCTGTTGACGAGTTATCGCTTTTTATGTCTAGCGTCGTAAAAAATTCGTGATTTTAAAACGAATTGAAATATCAAACAAGGGGCGCCAGGATCTTGGCGTTCAGCCGCCCGACAACTAACGCCCTTTAAGTGCGCGAAAAACAGACCATACTGAGTTCCAACCGCGATTTTAACATTACAAAATATATAAATAACTGAATATCATACAAGATGTACATGTTGAATGTGTGTTATTATTGGATCTAATAAGAAACCTAAAATTGTACACCGTGGCTCTAATATGTAAACATGTCCGAAAATGTAGTGAGCATATGTGGAATAGCGTTGAGAGTGCGTACCGGACAACAACCTATTTGATGTAAATTGAACTGTGAAAAGTAGGTCAGTTAACTACTTTTTATCAGGGCCGGACATAAGGCAGTGTAACAAGGGCATTTATACAAGTCCCTCACATTTCCATGGCCCTTGAAAGTGACACAACAATTCTTCTTTGGCTTGATTTTGAGGCCCCTGAATAACTTCAAGTTACTCGCATAGATGTCAAACCCATAGTACAACTCATAAATAAGTCAAAATGTTTCCAAGAGAAAACAATCTTGAAATGAGATAAAACATGTTCTGTTGAATCTGTTTGAAATATTCCAAATTATTTCTGAAATGGTTTGTAAAAGATTGCTGTGTCCACATCCCACATCACTCTGACCTCGGGGCCCCGATAACCATTATGGTGGAAATTGGACCCTAGTCGAACGACAGCTCCGAGAGCCGCAGGTAAGAATTTCAGAAGATGTGCACGGACACCCCCCCCCCTACCATTGAGTCCTAAGTTCAGCCCTGCTTTTAATACACCCATACATTAAGTTTGCGAAATGCGAAACAACATTGTAGTGACACTACAGTCCGGATCAAGAATCTTCTATGATGTTCAGTGAACTGTGAAATGCATGCCACGCTGAACGACTTTTTATCCGGGATATACGTGTAGCCTACAATGCAGTATTTCCCTTAGTTTGGTCGCTGCATGCAACATAATGTGGGCCCGGAATAACTTGCTATTAACTCCAATGGGATAATTTTCATTTAACCTGTATAACTATCATCCATTGTGTAAGTCACCCTGACCAAGTTCATATAGGGCCAATGTGGAATGGTGCCCACCAAATAACAAAGTTGGTAGACAATAGCTCTAAACTAACGAAACACGTCACCGAAGACATATTTTAGCACTTGATTTCCATAATGGAGAACATATTCAAGGAGCATAACTCTGGTGTTTGGAGTCCAATCGGCTTCATTTTCACAGTGCGGTTATAAGATACTAATATTAACTTTTGTTATTATTATTTCTTACATCCCCTAACTATCTCGGTGTTATTGAATGCCGGGTGCCCAGTGAGATCAAACTGTGACATCGTCATATCCGGCCATGCTTCTACAGCTTTGTCATTTCCGTAACGCCAATTGTATATAAGATCCACATTGGAATAGCCGACTGCGGGGAGAAATATAAGTGAGTATAAAATAGAGATTCTAGCAGTCAATGTCCAACATTTTTATGCAAACTGGCGAGAATACGCGTGAAACTCCCCTCCCCCCCCCATCCCATCCCTCCTCTCCCCCCCTCTCTCTCTCTCTCTCTCTCTCTCTCTCTCTCTCCCATCTACCGATACCCTATTTCAGACTCTCTCGCCCTCCACCCTACTTCACCCACACCATTTCTCTGGGCGATACTGATGTTCTTGTTAATGCTGACACAGTCCAGCACATGCCACAATGTGAATTAGTAGTACATCAATTACCATTCTACACACCAAATCCCGTGTATACATTGGAGCGCTCACACTTGTCTTATTAATGTATATAATAATTTACCTTTCCAGAGTATCCATCGATAATCAGACGCCATATGACGTCATAATCAGCTAAGCGGCGTGTAGGCTGACGTCATACTCATTGCGTCATACATGATTTTAAATGGAAGGTCTTTAACTCTTAATAGTACGACATGTTGTGCGAAATGTATCTCTCTACTATTTAATAAACATGCTGTTGAATATTGTGAACTAATTTGACTGGGCGCTGTTGCTGCCATAGGCACCAACAGCACCCACTCAAATTCGTTTCAAAATATGCAACCGCTTACTGGTATAGGTTTCTGGAAATTGATAGTCGGGGAGGGCATAGATCTAGCGATCCCAACACGAGCGAGGTGTGGGTGGAGCTTAGCTAGAGGCGGGCGGGGCATACCTAAAATGGAAATGTCCATAAACAATGACATCTAATCAAAAGCACAATGAATCAACGTATCTATTCAAGAACTTAAATTAGTTCTGTTTGCATCCAAGTCACGTCCGTCTCTTCATTCGGTTATTTATTACCTCCGATTGATACAAACTCTTCCCGCTGTGGCCAGAGTCTCAGAAGACATTGTCTAGTCCGCTTGTTACCCGGTTGAAGGATACAATGAGACGCACTGTGCAGTAAAGGGACGCTGTCCGAAACATAGGATCGCTACAAGGCCCTTTTCAATGTCACTCGGACATGTTTCGAATGTAAATTTAAGCAATCAAACATTTCTATTACAGCAAACTTGCCTTGGTGGACAGCAGACAGACGTTTTGTAAAACCGGGGTGGTGCGGTGGAGTGGGGTTGTGGTTGGGGGTGGGTAGACGGGGTTGCTGTAAGCCAACTAGTTTTATCAACATCGCTTCAGAGCGCTCAAAATGCCACGTATATCAATGGCGGATTCCAGTTTCTCGGTCAATCATATGACGTCATAATCAACGTTGTAACGCATGGGATGACGCCATAATCAATTACGTCATGGTTGACGTAGCTGCGTTCGTCACGGTCGCTTAATTGATGACAGACTAGGCGTTGTTGTACTAATTGTATGTTTTTTACAATTTAATAACCATGTTGGTAAATAGATTGAAACTAATTTAACTGGGCGCTGTTGATGTCATAGGCAGAAAGAACACCCAGTCAAATTAGTTTCAACATATTCGGCAGCGTACCTGTATATCTTTTCTGGAAATTGATAGCCACGGGAGTTTAGCGATCGTTCTATCCTAACACGGGCTACGTGTGGGTGGAGCTTAGGTCGAGATGGGCGGGGCATAGCGAAAACTGGATGCATCCAGTAACTGTTTAATGGTCAGCGTATTTAATTGGAAATTGTGTTCAGTAAATTTCCATTTGTTGGCCAAGATTACTTTTATATATGTATACATTAAATGTACAGAAAAATAGCCGTATGCTCTCCTACAGAGGGCTATTATTTCTCAGAGGACGTTTTAACCGGCTTAATGCGCCGCAACAGGTCCAAGTCAAGTTCGAAATTGTGAATTTACCAAAGACATATAATTCGGAGACTTTCGTGACGGATCTACGTCATTTTGCTTATGCGTCAGCAAAATGTGACGTATTTGATCATGAGTGACAGATCGCGCCCGTCTATTCAAGAGGGTATGGTGCAGGACAACAGAGACTAGAATAATCAGGTATTGCCGTCATAACCAACTACGTCACATATCGGTAGACGTTACACTCCAGTTTCACAATCCACAATCATAATGCAGAGAAATAGTCCGTCATAAACCTGGAATACTCCGTAAATTTGTACGAGTTGAATGATTTTACGTTTTAATAAACATTTTGTTGAATATTTTGAAAATAATTTGACTGGATGCTGTTGCTGCTATTTGTAGCAAGGGTGCCGTTGCACCTCTGATGTGTCCTAGTTACACATCTGAATGATGCCAACTTCGCACCATTGAGGAAATTGAGGAATCCAACATGGCGTCCAAGATCGCCGCCATAATACGAAACTGGCTATACCCTTGCCTTCGGAGACTGACTAAGAAGGTAATTATGGTGTTTATGACCAGGTGTGTATGGCTAAGGAATCCATATTTCACAGTATGTACGAAATGGGATTATATGGTCAGGCATATCTAAGATGTCCGCCATAATGGCTCCTGTGAAACTGAATTTTGCAATATCTTTGCTTACAGATTTGATAGACGAATAAATCTGGTGTCTATAAACGACGAGCACTAATCCTTCGTATCTACCTGCAGTCCTCTCATCAATGATATATCCGAGATGAGGGATAAGGGCACTGCATTCCGCATTTTGACCAGCAAGGAGCTTTGCAGGAAATTGAAAATTGAAAAGTCTCAGAATCGAAGGACAGACAAAAAATCAGAGAAGCTAACACCGGCATTGCTCCACTTAAATCAAGGACACATTGAACATATTGCCAGTGAATACTACTCTCCTCACAATCTGTGTAGCTAATGGATGAGAACAGGAAATGTGTGAAGATTTAAATCGATAAATTGAAAAGTTGCAGGCTTGCAAAATTCACGTGGAATAGATATGGAGAATATATTTTGCCATAAACTGCCTCCAGTGCCAACATCCATGGTTGATGCCAATGGTGACATACGGCTAACTAGACCAAAATCTATACTGAAGCCGAAACTTTAGTTTGAACACGCAGGTCCAACATCATGTCAGACAGGTGTTCTAATCGTAGATTGGTATGCAATTCTCTGAATCATTCACTGGCTAATGTAGCTCGTGGGCTATCGTCTGGTCATTCCGGCACGAGGTACCCGCCCATCGTGCCGCATGTGCATGACGAACGAGGTTGCTGGTTAGCTCTGATTCTCGGGGTTCCGGATCCCGTAGGACGTCGCTCCGTGAAATACATAGTCCGGCTACTAAGGCTGGTGGAACTCAATTGTTCCGGTGGGGTCATGCGGCCATTGCCACCAAGATCGAGCTGCATGGTGTCAGCACAACTATTTGTGTCACCGGTATGTCTTTCCCTATCAATTTAACTATGGAGAATGATATATATGTATAAAACAAAATACAGATTTGTCAAACAAGGGTAGATCGTTTGCCAGTAAATGAGCATATATTATAATACATAAAGTAGAGCTAGCTTATGTGCTCTGCACATGTGGTCGCCGGAGGTACCACACGTACTTGTAAATCGGCAGCGGTATCCCCGCAAGGGAGGCATCCGCACAACAAGGGCACTGATTAACTTAATACAAGATATTATAACTTCAGGATACAAATGAAAAAAGAATCCTGATGTTACGAGAGGGACATGCCTCGCACGGGCTCAAGCTACCTAGATGCTACTGGTTAGTCTGGTAGGTAAGCTTGGTATGCGCCGCCCGTCCTGGATTCGTTCCCTGAACACGCCCCCACCCTTGGTAGAGCTATAAGCGTATATGAGCCTATGAGAGAGATCGCGTTGTAAAAACGACTAAGTTCGTTAAAATGCAGAGCGCGCATGTGCACGCTTAATACTATTTTTGACAGAGCGCATATTTTACGACCACGATAGGATGACGCTTTTAGTGTACATAATGGGTACATTGTAATCCTTTTTCAATACTTGTTCCCACAGAAGCTGGCATAAATCAAGACCATAATTCGGCGGGCTTTCCGAATCTGTAAACCATTTCGAAATCGGTTAAGAAATGGCTGAGTTATCCACGGAAAACCCCTTTTGATTATCTTCAACATATTGCCATGACGTCGTAACCACGTGTACGCAGACCTTCTAGAATGTTCTAGATCATTCGACTGCGTTATTATTAGCTACGCGCTGATTGAATATTGCTCGACCGACGATTGGTTGGAGCCTGCGCCTATGACGTCACGAGTAGTGTAAAAGGAGACGAAATTCAGAACTCGAGAGCATCCTCGGTCAGGGGCCGATATGTTGGATCTGTATTCAGGCTACTATCAGCAAGACAGGCATTAGGCAGATGACTCCAGTCTCGAAGGTTTCTCTTCCGTAGCCACTGCAGTAATCCAACCCACTGCACTAAAACAATTTTGTATCTCCCGTTTGTGCGGGAGCATTTTTGGAACTTTCGAATATTGTTCACGAAAACATCAAGAACTAACTCGGAACACCAACTTGCGGTGAGGCCTTTCCCCGCCTGAAAATGTGATTCTACAGATGTAGAGGCAGCAATGTTCTTTGGTGGATGACTCGCCGGATCTGCCTGCCATGACAAAAAGTGGTTATTCAACCGTCCCCGCACTAATGCCGTGCAGGTTTACCTAAACCTTTCGACCGCAGCAAATAAACTTTGCCCGGTACGTCTTAAAAGCTAACTGACGTACCCCGCAACGTTAAGCTTAGTTATGTATCTTCATCCGTATTCAACAACCCCCGCTTATGATCAGGTTGTTGGCAACTTTCATCCATAGCATCGGTGTACGGGAACTTTCGTCTTAGCAGTAATGTTATTGTATCTCTTACTGACTACTTGTTAGACATTCTATGTTGTGATTACAGTCCTGAGTTCTATCCGCTCCCGTCATGGACTGCTTGCGGTAATCCTGTTTGCAGAAACCAGCATGCAGGATCTTTCCACCTTCCAGAGAACGCATCAACTCATGTCAAACCAAGGATGACGTATCAATTTCATTAACACGATAGCCCATGCTTAAGAATGGTTACCGAGTATTCAAGTAACTATACTTGTCATTTTAATTATTCTGATAATTACATCTTTAATAATTATTCCGTATATGTATGAACGGTCCCGATGACTAAGAGGCACCATAACGGTCTTAGGACTGCTAGTTATAATTTCTGTATCTGTTTATAGGTATTCTTTTTTTCTGTAAGGTGTTTTTACTAACCGCACCGTAGTAGGTTCCTCAACCTGTACTTTATATATTATTCTGATCATTTTACATTGTATTGTTAAATTGGTTAGTTTTATATATGGCAAGTGGCCATTAGTTCATATGTTTTGTTTAGGCATAGAAAAATATAGGACTGCAGTGCACGTCGGAATCACTATACAGCAAGTAGTATAGCCAGTAGTAGAAAAATACCACCTCCCTCCACAGGCATCCGTTCCGTGATTCGTGGCTCCCACCACCCTCTCAATCCCTGGGAGGGCTGAACACCCATGTAGAGACAAGCCTCCACAGTGATATACACCACTGATCGCCATCAACCACAGGGCCGGCCTCTCTCTTCTGTGTAGGCTCAGACAAACACGTAGTCTCTGCCGGAGTCGCATCAGCATGATGGGACCACCCATAGGGGCTTCCATCTACCTTGACCACGCTCACCTGCGAGGAGGCTAAAGTGATTAGCATGTGAACCACGGCAGACTCTGGCATGTTCACATGTTACGCAGGGAATCTGGTGCTGAGCAGGGGTCTCCAGCAGACAACCATGGCCTACCCTCTCCACCCCATAGAAGTGGCAGACAGACTCGATCACTTTACATGGGTGAAAGCGGTCGTAAATGTTTCTCAGCAATGGGTTGACCCAATAATTGTACTGGGGTCATCCCGGAAGTGGGCCCACTTGGCATCTAATATCATGGCAGTCTCAGCGCCCTGTGCCACTGCTGCAGACGTCATCACGAGCTGTGTGATGAAAATCATGGCTATATATGAAGAGTTAAACTGAACAGAGTGAACCCCTTGAGAAATATATGTGACAGATCGAGCCCTGTTCCATCTGGATCGATAGTGATCTTCATCCTCTCAGGGGCAGGGGCTAGCTGCTTCACTCTGCCGCCGGATAAGAAACGTAGTTCTAGGACTATATGAGTCGTTTGCGGGCTAGTGAGTCCGACTCGCCGAAGCAGTTTAACAGCACCCTTGCATTTGGAGACATGTGACACACCTTCTACCCATAAGGTGCCCTCCTGGAAGGAGCTTCTTCTCGTCCATCAAATGGACGACGCAGCAGGAGCTTTCCACCTGTAACCCCGATCCGGTGACCCACCCTCGTCAGGGAGACACCTTCACCTATGTAGGTGAGGAAGGATGATCCCCGATTGTAGAGCTTTCGAACTGTCCCATCCTTTATCACAACAGTGGAGAATGGAGTAACCACAATGTCAATGACTGCGGGAGGCCTATATAGAGGCAATCATGTTTGCCAGTCACTCCCAGGTCCAGCGCGGTACCACACTTCATTCTTCTCAAATATGAACTACAGGTTTTTTGCCAGGATCAATAGCAGGCCATCAGGGGCCATCGGCGGGGCACCGCTCGATTAAGGTTTGACCACATGAAAGCTGAGGTCGTTATTTAGGGTGTTGATGTCTGCCACCTCTGTATCCGAGAGCTCAATCAACGTCTCGAGGATGTACTTCCTCTTCGTGAAATCGTACCGAAACACGATCTTGAGGCCATCTATGTTGCGACCCAGGCGCTCCTTCGTCACATCCTTGAGGTCTGTGAGCAGCTCCACCCCATCACCACCAATGGGGTGAAGGGAGAATGCCTTTGAGCTTGCTTCGTACTGTAAGGCGAATGACTTGCCATCGCTCTCTTCCACCTTGGCAGCATCAACTGCGTACACATATGCCAGGTCAGCAAGACCAGTCGAGTGAGCAAATATGGGTTCCATAGCACGCTATAGAAGGGGTTTAAACAGGAGATATAACCATGCCGATTGTCCGACTGCTGCTCTCCGGTGGAGAGAACGTAATCTCGCCCTCTCTAGAGGGGACAGTACCATGTAGAATGGGTCGTCTTCGAGGTGCTCCAGTGGGGCACAACATACATACACGCCAATGTGGTACATCAACCTCCGGGCAGTTCACACAGCAGCTCACTAGTAGAAGTCGGCTTGGACGTGATATAGTATCTCCCAGGTGCCAACAGCAACCTATGGCAAGCTTTCAGTCCTAGCCTGTTCACACCTGGAAATCACCTGTTTGACAGTCCCTCCATTAACATATATGGCAGCACGGATGGGATATCGGATGCCCATTTACAGTTTACACTCTTATTAGTCATTGACCTCGCATGATATCATACCAGCATTATCTGCCCTTGGCCGAGATGATGAAGAAAGAGGTTCACCCGTTCATGACCCCTGCACATATAAAGGCCTTAAACGAACAGAGGCTCGCACTGCACCAAGAAGGAGAGCGACTACAGCAGGAGAACTGGTATCAACAGAACGCAAGCCTTGCAAGGAGGCGAAGGAACAGTGAAAATTTCCGATACTGGCAGGCCCTCGTGGAGGAGAGAAGCGGGACGCAGGAGTCTTGACAGACGACGATGAGCTAGATGTCTTCACAGACGAGGATGAGCCAGGTGTCTTCTCAGACAAGGATGAGCCAGATGTCATACAGTGGAAAGAGGAGATGTCGCAGAAGTATAAGACTAAGAAAGCCATCCAGCGGCGGACATAGTATCTAGGTGATAAGGTGAAGTTCGAGATGTCACGTCTCAGAAAGCTACAGGCACCCGACATAGTGCTGGATGACCTCTGTCTAAGAGACGTCTGTCTCGAAACAAGCAAGCTGGCACGGTTCGCCAGGCTCTCCAAAATGTACCCTTCTAGGACTCATGAGCAGATTCTGATGCAGGTTTGATCTCTAGGTATACTATGGCAAAATCAGAGTGGTTGAAGCAACCAGAAATATACCCCTCCCTGACTGCTGATAATAGGGGTACAGTACATGGCTGGCGACTCCACCAGATAGATACCATCAGACAGAATCTTGTCCATGAGGCAGAAACGCACAGCAGAACGTGCAGGCGATATAAGACAGCCTACAACTGCTGCGGGTGTGATTGGAGCCAGTGCTGGGGAGGCAGCTCTGGCCACTCTCGCTACAGGGGTGGGGGCCATCGTCGCCATCCCGCTGGGTGGCGTGACACTAGCCGCCACTGTCTTGGACATGGGCATGGGGTGGGGCAGCGGCAGATCACAATGAGGCTGGAGAAGCATGCTAAGCACGTCGCACTGGCACAGAGTATGCTACGGACAATCGACGAGTCTGTCAGCAAAGCTCTCGAGGATAGCCAGGTCACCGATGAAGAGTACCACCATATATTGAAGGTCCAAGCCGTGTACCGCACGGAGAAACTTAAAGTGCGACAGCAATAACTCAAAGGCTCCAGCGGGTGGGTTGATATTGAGGAGTTAAAAAACGAGATGTTACGGCGGGGGTCACCTCGCTGGTCTCTGGAGTTGAGACGACTACAAATAGTGTACTGCCTGTATGGTAGCAGACTACATAGAGTTCAGTGCTCACCCGGACTATCAGTGGCATGGTGGTGACAACAGCGGTCTAGTGGTTATGTATGGTGAGCTGAGACATGACTACTCAGGATTCCCCTATCACACACCCCAACGAGAAGGCTGTCGGAAGACAGCGACATTCTCGTTCGATCCAGACTCCGACCCTGGAGCGCTGGTGCAAAATAAGCACAGCACTGGCTTGCGGCAGGACAATGCAGATGTGTGGAAGTACTTTGTCCCACACACCACCTCAGGCCTCACACCAGCAGGGATCATTCGGATCAACCAGTCCTGGGAAGCACTGTGCTACTGCCTCCTTACGGCACAGACCCAGCTGCGGCATTCCATAGATGGTTTTAGTGGAGCAGCGGTCCAGGCCATGTGCATCAGTCTCGTTGAGGATATGATCATCGTGGCAGACCCCAGTAGTCTTATTGCTAAGTTCCAGCAGGGGTTGCAGAAGGCCTGTCGCAAACTTGACTTTGCTATTTCGCCACACCTACGGTTGATCCCGAGCAGCATGATCGTAAACATCGAGGCCCTCCAAGTCAGGGGCTATAACAACATGATAGTCGAGGGGAGTTCCCTCGGTGCCCACTTCGGCTTCAACACTGCCATCAACGTACCTACATGTAGTACGAGCCATACAGTCGTTCCGACCCTGAAAATGTAGCCAGTCGACACGGCAGCTCCACGCGCCCCGACACTGCAGCCAGTCGACACGACACTGCTTCCCGTGTTGGCTCTACGAGTGTTGTCATGCCTAGCTATCGTGGCGCTCGGGATCATCCTACTCCGCCACTAGGAAATCAGCTTTAAGACTATCCTGACTTTCTACAGTAGCGGTGGGGACCACGGTGAGACACTGATCTCGCTTGGCATGCCCTACAGCCCCTATACTCGCTGCCAACATGCACATCCAAGGGCTGGAGGGTTCGGCAGCGCATCCTTGTTCCAGCTTGTAGTATCGCAGAGCCTTGTTCAGCTCTGAGTCCGAAACACATCTGACAGATACTCCCGATCCTTGTAGAAACCCTTAGCTCGCAGGAGCTGCTTGATGATTCTCCCGCCCATGATAAGGTATTCGAAGAAGCAGATCTGCCCCTTGCCAAATCCTAGATAGAGCTCCACATCTGTCAGCTCCTCTGTCAGCTCAGCACCGGAGAGCTGATCGAGCTCATCTGGTGTCTTCTTCTTGTAGTCCTTCAACTCCCTCCGGAAGACATCATAGTACTTCTCGTATAGCGTGAGCCCAGACATGTTTAAGATGTCTCAATAGAGAGAATATTCCTGAGTGCCAACCCGGCCACCTGGCAGACGCAAACTGGGGAAGATCTTATTAGCTCTCTCGATATGGGACGCAGACATTTAACTGCATTGTATACTCAGTGCTTAAACAATGACGTCAACAGTACAGATCGTGAAGCAACTGCCCGAGAGCCAGGCGAGTCTTCAGAAGGTGGAGAACCTGCAGCGAACCAAGATACAGAAGTTACTGACCAAAACAAAACCTATGGCAGTCCATGTCACCAGTAACGTGGCGGCGAATGTGGCCATGGTGAAGATGACAGGGGGAAGTGAGGTTCTTGCTGCCGCCACTGTGGCTGTCCTCGCTACAGTCATGAGTATGGTGGCCGGGCACTGTCTCGGAATAACTCACCCCATCCCAAAGATCGCCCTCAGTGGTGCCGCCTACACTGCTGTCGCCAAGATCATGGGTGAACGTGTTACACTAAGGGAGGCCGCGGTTCTAGGGCTAGCAACGAGTGCAATGGCTGAGATCATCGTCTCCTACGTTTAACCCCTCTGAATAGTGATAGATGGATCATGAGACCCCTGCAGCATATGAGGCATGGCGTGCCAGAGGGCAGTGTGTAGCCCATAGTCGACCACGCGAACTGAGGATTGGCAATGCCCGGGAATGGTGGACCACCCACAAGGCATACCCCTGCAGAGAAGACACTGATGCCCCTATCTCCTTCCTAGACTTCAATGAGAAGGGAGACCCGCGGGAGATCAGAGGTACCATTCCAGCACGAGATCTCATCAGGATCACTGATACGTTAGTACAATCGGCCATTAACATGGCCAAGACTGTATACAAGGGGATGGGCGACGATGCGATGTATGCTCGGAGTCGATGAGCCTGGAGACATCACGGTTATGGCTGAGTCATATGCACAGGATCTGGTTAAGGATCTCCTGAGACCACGGAGGACATTCATCCAGGATGGAGGGAATCTCAAGATAGGTACCCTCCGCCTGAACAGTATCACTTTCGACAGCCAAACAGGTGCAGGTGCTGCTGACAGCCTCCGGCTACCAGAGGTGAAGAAGGCAGGGTTCTTTAGTATGCGGTATAAGCCCATAGGATAGTCATGGCTTTGCATGTATCATACATATACTGGATGTACTAGACACTGTGGGTGCTGACACAGGCCCTCTATACTATCTTCTCAGCTGCTGCTGGGATTTCATGCTTGATGCCTCCATCACATCCTTCATATCCGACGGAGGTGAAGGATGATCCTCCGGCTACCAGAGGTGAAGGGCTCAGGGCTCGGGAATTTGTCGGTTAAGACCACAGGATAGTCATGGCTTCCCGTGCATGTATCATACAGATACCAGATGTACTAGACACCATGGATGTTGACACAGGCCCTCTCCACTATCTTCTCAGCTGCTGCTGGGATTTCATGCTTGATGCCTCCATCGCATCCTTCACATCTGCCGGAGGTGCAGGATTCCTCGCTCTGCAGGTGAAAGAGCTGGTGCAGGAAGTACTGCCATTTACTCTCCCACATATGGACGAGGCTTCCGCCGACCAAGTGCTAACCATCCTCTGCACGCATGTCTGTACCATTCGACAGTAGGCCGGCTGATTCTGGCCAGGTGGTGCTGATCATTGCCCCATCAGGACACAGGGAAAACATCTTGCTGAGGGCTCTCCTGGCCGAACATCTACACTTTCAATACATCCTTCTGGTATGTGACTCCGCCGCTGAGGCAGTTGACAGTAATGGTCAATGGTACAATGGCCCAATCACCAAGACGCAGAACCTGCAAGCACTGATGGAGAAGCTGCTAGCAGCCCGACTGACAGAACCACTTGTTCTAGTTATCGATGACCCTGCAATGGACCAGAAGACAGTCATCTACCTCAGCAACATCACCAGGCGCATCCGGCACACAAAGATAACTGTCTTCATCCTCTTTCAGAAGTACACCCGCGAGATCTCACCAGACATCCACCACAATGCCCGGTTGCTGTACCGCAGCTCCAAGTGTGGACGTGCCCTGCTCGAGACCATATACGACAGCCTAACCCTCAAGGAGACCAAAGGGGACTTTATTGCAGGTGTACAGAGGGCAGCTGAGCTGTACCACTTTATCTTCAGCAACCAGAAGACAGGTGGGCTGTCACGCTTCAAGCCATCTCTGGAAAAGGCACAGACCTTCACCTACAAGCTGAATACAGCCAGGAAACTAGACTGCTCTACGCGTCATCGCTGACAGACTGTCGCAGCTTTTTTCATTCATCAGAAGGCTGCACGGTCTCCACTACTTCGTTCCCAGTCTCTGATACTTCATCAGATGCTTGAGGAACTTCGTAAGAAGCTTGAGGAACTTAGTCAGAAGCTTGAGGAACTTCGTCAGAAGCTTGAGGAATCTCGTCAGTTTCATCAGAAGCCTGTCGCTTAAACTATACCCACTGATGTCAGAGTCTAGGGCTCTCTTCTTCTGGAACTTCTCATGGAAGATTCACTTTGTCCATGCGCGACGAGCATCTGACTTGCGAGCGGATTTGATGAGGTAGTCCTGGTAGTTATCTGGGAATTTCAGAAATGCTGACATATCACTGGCCAATCTCCTGCGCCCATCTTCATTGAAGATGGGTTCAACAGCCTCCTTGCGGCCAACAGTGAACCCCTCCTGAGAACCTTCTGCATGACCGGTGTCATGACTCTGCTACAGCGGCACTGACCTCCTCCCTGAAGTAGTTATTTGCTCCAGACTGGAGGCTATCCAGCATATCTCGCTCTTCATGGCTATGGAGGCTAAATACGGCATCCCACTTCCCGACCGTTAGTAAATCTTTGGGATCGACCGTCGCCTTTTGGAGAGCTAGAATAACAGGACTGTTGGATTGGGCCACAGGAGGTAGGTCGAGTGTCCTGCCATGGGTGTTGTCAAACTTCCGGTAGAGTATCCAAGTCAGGAGTTCTTTTGTACTACGAGCTCGCACTCCTTCCTCTATGGCCGCCATTATCTCCGTATCAGATGGAGGGGTGACCTTGGCTCGCTCGTGGATAATGTTGATGCCGCGAAGCAGTCCTCGGACACTGTCACAGTGGGACACTACACGCCTAGCTGTGACTGTCGTTCTGCTGGAGAACTTTACCAAACATGGCAGCTGTTTAACCCCACTACATACCAAGACCTTAAACATGCTGCAGTATGTGCAACATCCAGATGGGGCCATTGAACCCGCGACATCGCACTGCACTGATCCAGGGCAGGACTGCCTGATGGTCATTCGACCCAGTATACACGATGAGAACCCATTGTCGACTGTTGGGAAGTACATTGACTTTGCAATCTCGGCACAGATCCACGAGATCAAGAGCATGACACTCGAGTTCAAGCTTCTGAGTACAATAGAACATAGGGTAGAGCTCCCACAGGCTCTGAACAGGTGGGAGATCGTGCAGAGCAACAGCATCTATGTGAACGATGAGTACCGAGACCTAGGTCCGCTGGCTCATGGCCCAACATTCTATGCGAAGGGAAAGGGGTACTACGCTGTGGGGTGCAATGAGGTGTTCACATAATTCGAACTACGGGCAGGTGTCAAGAGTCCCATGGCAGTTCCACACTTAACCCTCCACGAGAACACACACGTGAACCCGGCTGCCATGCAGGATAGGCTGTTCCTCCGGGTGTACACTGAACAGCTTGCAGATGCGATGATAAATGCTCCAAGAGTTCATGTCTGGTATGACGAGAATGACCAGGAGCTGAAGCAAACGGGTTCCAAACAGCGGATCGTGCATGTGGAGCGAGAACACCAGTGGGTCCAAGCCACAGCTAACCAATGGGTAGAGCTGACATTGCATTATGGTGCATCAGACTGTCTCACTGTTGCGATCCTGGTTCAGAAGGGAGGAGCCATCCAGCAGGTGGATAGGCTAGACGACTTCAAGCTTGTGGTTGCTGTGACCAATGTTCTTGGTGAGGTACGCGAGCTGGCTGATTTCCAACTCTACAGACTGAAAACTAAGTCGTATGCACTTCGGCGCCTAACAAGTGGATGCGAGGACCTCCAGACGGCACTCGAGGGCTGTCACCACCTCGGGGGCAGGGACATCCCACCTAATCAGGGCAACCAGCTCAGCTTCAACACCGGAACCCTCATAGCTGGGACTCACTCATTGGGTGTGACGGTACTTTACTTTGGCTATGCTAAGGTATGCGTGTCAAACACATCAGGTATTCAGCTTGAGCATGCGTAGAGCACGACTCCTGTCGTCACCACTGCGGCGGCCACCACTACTATAAGCTCTGCTATCTTCTGACCTGTCTATGCTTCATAGTCGAGCTTTGGCTCAGATATCTTTACAGCCCTGTAGTACTCATCGAGACTCTCATCTGCCTCATTGAGGCTCTGGTTGGCCTGAGCTCGGAGTTGGCGTCGGCGTGCCTCCCTCTGGCGCATATGCTCGAGGGCTTTGCTGTACTCAAACTTCTCCATAGACAGCTTCTCCATCGCCTGGTTAAGATACTCACGCTCGACCTCTGCTGCCTTCTTGTCAGCAAAGCTGAGTTCCCAGTTCGCTAAGGCAAACACGCCTGCATTCAAGATTGCAGAGGCCATGCTATAGACTACAGTTTAAAGCTACTACATAACTGCCCCAGCGATGGATCCCCAGAGCGATGTATGAATCAGAGGCTGATCCAGATAGATGACGAGGACTATGAGGAGGACTATGATGAGGAGGATGATGCAGACGACTACGATGTAGTGGAGACAACGGGTGAGTATGATGCTGTAGAGCCTGAATCCCGCCAGCAAGTACACAGAGTGAAAGGAATCTATCACACTTATGTAAAGGTTATATCGGTCCGCTGGCAGCAGTTGGGGCTCTGATCGCTCTGTTCACAAAGAAGGCTGAGACGGTCTGCAAGATCGCCAACAATGTTCTCCATTGGGTGGAGAACATTTCTGAAGCCATACCAGTCATCGCCTCAGGAGTAGGAAGGTGGTCGACGGCATGCAACAGATCCTAACTGGTCGATAGATGTTCACGGGCTTGACAGGTATGTGGAGGCAGAGAGGCGGCCTACACGGTACTACCTGGCATGCCAGCACGGAGTGCCTAGGCGCCCATTTGTCGTAGAAGAGCTTCAGCTAGTCCCTGAAGACACACAGCTACAACCCACTAGGGTGCTAACATGATATTCGATGGGCTCGGTATGGACCCCATCTGGCAGCACATGGCACTTATCATAGTAAGCGGAGAGTCCGGGCTTTTCCTGCGCATATGTCACCATAGTCTGGTTGCAAATGCGTATGCCTCGATTGGTGGCTCTGTTCACTACACCATGGAGGGCATTGTAGAACCTCTGCCAGGAGATGTCATTCTGCCATTTAGACATCCCTTGGTCGAGCATTTCACTTGCAAGTTTCTGCTGTTCCAGCGGTCTGTATTCTCCACGTAGTAGCACTTGGAGCAGAGAGCAATACCATGAGTACCTTCGAACTCGAGCTTGAACAATCCCGGAGTCTGGTTAGACCATTTGTCCCATGCCAACCAGTCCCATTTGCAGGCCTCATTCTCCATTCACATCTCTGAGCATATCACCTCATCGAGGGTGGAGCTGCTATGGCGATATAGGCAGAATCGGTGTCCATCTGCAGGTACTCGAAGCTGTCACAAGCTACGTAGCGGTCGAGGAAGTCATAGTAGAACTCCAGCATTCGCAGATTCGCCAGCTCGTATACTGTTATCCCCTCCTGGAAGGGGTGACGAATGCTGATTTTGGCCTTATGGCTCTGTAATTCATAGGAATCACCGATCTCCTCTAGATCCTCGAACCATGCGCTATGCAAGACTCTGTCTACTGCTCGTTCATCCTTAGTGAAGCTTGTGTTGGTATGACGTTCTAATGCCTCGCTCAGCTTCCAATATGCACTGTTGCCGAGGAGTTTGAAGAGATCAGCCAAAAAGGCTTCACTTTTGTCAACATCCCCGGTATGAAGTGCCTCACTAACCGAGTCTACAAACCATGCAAAAGGTTTCTGGGAGGTGTAGTCTATAGTGCGATAGATAGCCGTAATCTCTAATCAATGGGCAAGGTACCACTTGAGAGTTGGTGCATACAATACCCTGCTCTTTCCAGAGAGTGCACCAACGAGCTTGCCAGTTGGATACTCTTGTCGACCTGTTTTATTAAGGTATGCAAGCATCTCCGAAGGTATAGCCTCTTCTGGGATCTCACGATTATAGAAGATGGGAGACATCTCCTCTAACTTTGGCCATGACACGTTAGGTACCTCCATGTCGACCTCAGCAAATCCGAACCAATGATCCGCTAGCAGATCCTGCTTAAAGCGTTCAATATCACTGTATACATGCCCACCCCACCGTCATACAGTTACTTTACCACACGGCATTGCTTGGGCCATGGTTGACAAATACAGAGCATTTGCATCATAACCAAGGAGACGTTGACATACTCGCTTACCTTGGCGAATTCGGGTAACCCAAGACTCGTGATATCATGTGAACACAATGCTCGCCCCCCCCCCCCCCTCCAACAACAGCACCATTTAACACCCCGTAAGGTTCCTTGCCTGGAGTGTAAAGGCTAATACCACGCTCATGTTCAGCAGTACCACGAAATAAGTACTGAAGCGACACACCAGGAGGGATACCGCATCCTTCAGAATGTCAATACCTCGTTCTGTGTAGAATTCTCGCATCTTCTCTAAGACTTCAATGAGTGGTCTAACATCCAAGTTGTTGTAATTTCACAACCAGTCAGCAAACGTCTTCATCCCCAGATCTCTGAACGTCTGCTTACAAGCTTTCCACTCTGACAACTCAAGAAGGTAACCACCTTTGAGCTTGGACCACCATGCAGGATAATCTGGTAGTCCAGGATAGTCACGCTTCTCAGGCGAGTTGAACCATTCATAAGATAACCAGCTCTTCTGTTGCGTGCAACTGTAGGCTTTGATCCATTTCTCATAAGAAACCCCGGGCCGAGGTAGTTGATTGCATCGAGAAACCTCAGTTCAGGCATAATGAGGAACATTATCTGGCTAGCCTTCTTGGCGACTTTCACCATTCCTTTGGACAAAGTAGTAAGTTCATCCACGAAGTACTTCTTGATGAGGTTCAGGTCGTACGCCCAGAGTTGAACCCGAACACTACTCATTGATAAGTCGCTGCTGTCGTGTTGGTAAATTGTCCAAGTCTGTGGGTAGATACTGTGACCAAACCCTTGCACGGATCATGGCGGCTGGTAGTTGAATCTCCTGCATGAACTCTGAGATCATAACTTTGGAGTTAGCATTGCAGAGGTGAGCTAGCGAGCTCACTCTACCATCTAAGGAGCAGCCGACTGACACCGAGATTGGTATGTGGGCACTCTCGATCATGAGACTCTTTGTAGGATGGGTCTTGATCCCATCTACAAGGGCTTCAAAGTCATGGACAATAAAGTGTGGGTATGGTACTGGCCACACAGGGGTGTGGACGCTTGGACAGTGGTTTATACAGTACTCCCACTGTACAACAAGCGTGGGTCCAGATGTTCTCAGTTTCTCGTCTCTCGCGACCATCTTGTGGTATTTTTGGTCAGCATCCTCACCTCACTGGTGTTTTGAACATCCATGCCAGTGACAGCCATGAATCTGGTATACTGTGTCCGTTGTTGGATCATAACCATCTATGGAAGCCCCCTCGACCCAACGCTCACCACCGTGGCCACACTTTGCATGGTGTATATGAATTCCATGGTTTCTCGACTCATATTCAATCAAATGAGTAGCCGCGGAACTGGCCGGTTGGTATGGATAGAAGGCCTTCTCGTATGGTGACGGCGGTGCTACTACCTTCTCCACAGGGCAATCGATGGTCGTTTTCCCCCTGTGCAGCGGTCAGCATGGCGATGGAGACCACATGCTTGGGTGAACTGCTGTCGACAGTGCCCACAGCTGAAAGTCTGGGCCAGCTTGGAGATGTCCTTATTGAAGAAGGCATGGTCGTCATATACTCCACTGGTCATGACAGTCTGATAGAGAGCAGGGTTCTTGGTCAGATGCCAGATGCCCTCTTCAGTGGGCTCATAAACACGAATCCCTGTCTTCCCAAATAACTCTACCTTGTCCAGCGTGTCTAGGGATGTCTTTGATACATCAGCCACAGGCCTGTTCAGGCCATATAACTGTTTAACAAGCTCGCGTGCAGGAGCTGTACTTCTATCAGCTCGTGCACCCTGCTGGACTGCTAGACATCTCCAGAGGCAAATGTTATCTTTGTAGGTATCGGGTGCCACCATTCCCTTCCTCCATCGGAGCCAGACCGGAAGGGGGCCTGTCCCTAGCAGAGGTAGGCGGTCGATGGCAACCGTTACCTCAACGTTGATTGATCTGATGAAGGCCCACCCAGTATTGGGCCGATCGATATTGTCTGGGTCGAGGCGAGCTTGCTCCCTGCCCTCAACCCAAGTCTGGGTCTCTCATAGTGTGTTCATCCAGGGACTTCCTTGAGGATTCTTATGGAAGAGCATTACCCTACCATCCTCGATGTGACGGATTCGATAGGTGTGTGTATGCCGAAGGTAGAATGTGTTCTGTACAGTCTGCAGCTTCTCTATGATCAGACCTGTAATGTCTCCTTCTAGCCCTCTGAAGAATGTCCAGCATACTGTTCGCCATCCTCTCGCCTCTGTCTCCCTCTCACCGAGACGCTCGTTGAGAATCTGCTGACCTTCTCACCTCATACTCCGAGCTAGGGTTTCAGATCTCGGTCCCCTCATTAATCGTCTTCTGATTCGGTGTGGAAGAGGTAGGCTTTCTTGTGGATGGCTTGCCATCCGAGTTGCTAAAGCTTTGGCCCGTAAGCTGAATTTCATCTCCTCATACAACTGACGACTTTCCCGGTGCGGCTGCGCTTTCTAGTGAGGGTTCCATGGATCCTCAGAGGTGCGCGCAGGAAACCTCCCTGTCTGTTTTGCCCGGGAGAGTTGCGTTAGCCACTCCTCGGCAAGGGCGGGAGCCACTTTCGCCACTCCTCGGCATTGGTGTGTGCAATCATCTGGAGTAGGTCGACTTTGCGGGCCTTAGAATAGCCTCTAAGACTGAATTGCTTTGCCATCACTCGAAGCTGTGTTACAGTAACCATGATGCAAGGTCTATATATTAGATCTTAAACATTTCTGACCATCTTCGAGGGTGTTACAGTAAGTGGCGAGCAGTACCTGTGGGTGGTGTATATCCATGTGGATGCCGGTCTCTAAATGGGCGTTCAGACCCTATTATGTGTAGCGATCAGTACCTGTAGGTGGTGCATATCACTGTGGATGCCTGTCTCTAAATGGGCGTTCAGACCCTATTATGTGTGGCGATTAGTACCTGTGGGTGTATATCTCTGTGGATGCCTGTCTCTAAATGCGTGGCATGACGCATTTAAGTTCTTCCATAACTAAACTGAACTTTCTCCTGGCACAGACCTGCTTGTAGTTCATTCTGTTGGAATGTTTACGCCCCCTGCATGCTTTGCATAGTCAACAGTCTGTATAAATACCTACCCCGCATCCTCTGCACGGCTTCGGCTCAACAGCAGCCTTCTGAAACTGAGCATTGTGTGTCGCACAATATTCTCCAACACAGTTCCTTAAGCATCGAAAAGGATTACCTCGCATAAGCCATTTACATGTATTATAATGCATGTTTGATAAAGTCTATATCAAGATATTAAACCTTGGGCTGATGGGTGTGGTTCAGTAGGGCGTGGGTATCTTGTATGTATATGTGTGGCCCATGACCCTATGCCTCAGGGATTGAGAGGGCGGTGGGAGTCGCGGGTCATGGAATGGTTGCCTGTAGAGGGAGGTGGAATTTTTCTACTACCGGCTATACTACTACAGCAACATTCGTTTATGCAGCACATTCGCCCGCCACCAACAATTTTTCACTGAGGTCGCTGTCCACGCTATAACTCTGTTTAGCCCGGCATGCTACCGACGACAACCTTTCTATTCAGCTCGATAGGATAGGTTTAATATGATGAGAAACAATTTCTTCGGCAGGAGCCACATACTGTACGCCTCTTTTCCGGTAGTTTCGATAATTTAGCCCCGCACTCCGGCAAGGTTGTGTAAGATTGGTCAACATACCTAATGGGCCTCATATTTCTAAGTTATTTTCTCTCATCATGTTACGCTAAGCTTTATGGCTTCTTAATTGTTTGGATGTCCATATCCGCACCATGGACTGATCCGACCCTGGGAAACTATTGGGATTTTCGAGCGGTGATGCCAGGGTGTGGTGTCACACACGTTCCCCGCATATCTTCGGATACTTAGTAGTTAGTTAACCTTGCCAATGTAGGAAGAACTGCTAAACATATCTTAATTATTATTTTTCTTTTATCTGTTGAACAATCCTCCCGCACTGCAGTGCGTAACTGGGCAACTTGCATTTAAACCTAACGTCAGATTAAAAAAGTTATCTCCATAGGACCTGGTGACGGGCGAGATGCGCATCCCCACCGAATTCTGTAAGAATGTCTGGGCATGATATTAAGATCTGCCGCGCCCTCACGGGAAGGACATTCATGGTGGGTATTCGTCTCTCTTACCCCCTCCATAACGATAGATCAGTTGCCTAAAAATGGTTTTGTCAAAAGTAACCAATGTCCTATGACGTTTTATGTGGTTATGGGGCAAGATGTCCAGATTCTTACCCAGTTCGGAGATCTGGCCAAGTAACATGTATGCACGCTGTCTTCATTTTTGATGTCTTAGGGCATGCGTTCTCAATGACAGTCGTAGATAAAAGCTAGGTAGACGCCAGCCATTTACGGCTTAAAATAGTTCTTGTCTCTAAAAACTAAATATGAGGTTAGGCATAGAATAATGCCCGCATAAATAAACGCAGCAACTACTAATTCAGCGTATTGAAAACTACATAAGACGATGATGTGGGAATCCTTCGGGAATCGCTCGTCCCGTCTTCACGTAAAACAGCACGCAACCTTATCATCATAATTTCACGAGGTATGATCTTTCCTTTACAGCATTTTGGTTGAATATTTGAGTAAGCCTGTTTGGCCAGTACTCCTCACCCGCTTTAAGCGATGGTGACATTTTCCTGTGATGGAGGCCCGCGCGAGGCACTTGCCTCTCGCAAGGATTCAGTGACGACGGCCCACGCAAGGATAATACTCCTCACCCATACTAGCACTAGGAGTAGTTCCCGCATGAGGCACATGATTTTCCGACACCACAAAAGATAATTTTCTTTCCTTTCAGCTTAGAGGTATACTAGCTTATATTGAGTTAATTAGTTATCTCGTGTGTGGGAGCCTCCCTCACGGGGATACCTCTGCGGACCTACGAGTCTGTATGGTACCTTCGGGAGCCCCACGTTTAAAAGTTCATCAGGCTGTCTCTATGTCTTGTATTTTCGTATTCTCATTCTATGCATCTAGCATACTTGATGGTCTGCTTAGGTACAAATATTTTATAGACTTATGTTAATTAGGTCACCAAATCAAATCTTGTAAGTCCATAGATCACAAAATTGCTATGGACAGGAATACTGGTGATACAAACTCTTGGGATGAGACTGTAGTGTTTATTGTTCGCGACGATGGTCGCACGGCGCCACCGGATACGATTGAGTTCCACCGGCCTTAGGAGCTGGTCTTTGTTACCCGTAGGGCAGTATCGCACGGGATCCATAACCCCGAGACCGGAAGCTAACCAGCATCATCATTCGTCGTGCACTTGCGGCGCGGCGAGTCAACACCAGACGCTGGAATGGCCTGACACTACCCCCCGAGCTACAGTACATGTTACTTTACAACACATCTGAAATGGGTGCGACTCCAGTTGTCCTGCTTTATAACCACATACAACATCACTGGACAATGGCTACATTTTACACAAGCAAATTTAATGACTGACATATGCTTACGGTTGGGGTAGCGAGACGAATATCCACCATGAGTGTCCTTCCCGTAAGGGCGTGGCACATACCAAGATCTTGCCCAGACACTGCAACGAGTTGGGTGGAGATACGCATCTCGTCCAACACCAATCCTATGGACATAACCTGATGTTAGGTTTATGTTCCAATATTCCCAATATGCACTGAGGGCCAGGAATAATATATCCTACCATAATAATACATAATAACTACATGTTTTCGCAGTGCTTTCCTTCATTGGCAAAGATGTCTAACTTCTAAGTATCCGAAGATAAGGTGGGAGATGTATGTAAACCCGCACCTTGGCCATTACTGCTTGGAAACCTCCAATAGTTTCCCACAGTCAGATCAGTACAACGTGCGGGTGGGATATCCAAACAATTAAGAAGCCTTGCGGCTAAGTGGATCATGGAAAGAGACAATTATTTGATACATATGAGGCGCTATAGGTGGTTGGCCAATTGTACACAACCTTGCTGGTGTGCGGGACTAGATTACCGTGACAGCCGGAAAAGACGAGTAAACTATGTGTCTCCGAAAGAAGAAATTGTTCCTGACCACTTTTAACCTATCCTACCGAGCAAAATAGTCACGGTTAGTCGATGGTATGCCGGGCTCAATATATAGAGCACGATCAGTAACCTCAGTGCAAAATTGTTAGTGGCGGGAATAAATGATGCGTATATTGCTGCTGTATAGTATCTCCTAGCGTACTGCGGTCCAAAGTTTTACATAAATAAACATAACATTTGAACTGATGGCTATTTGCTATATACACAACTAACCATTACAATTAACTAATATCACAGTGTTTACAGTTTAAATAGATGGGGTAGTAAGTATATATAGGGCAATAACCTAATGCGGTTAGTTAAGTACCTGGAGTAAACAACCGTAATATAGACAGCTTAATACAGAAATAATAAATTGCGGTCTTAAGACCGGTGCGGTACCTGTTAGTCATTAGTACCCTTTACGGATATAAATTTATGACGGTGAAACATAATATGTATAGCTACTCGAGTACCTAGTAATGCACTTGGATGGAACAGGCTACTATGTTACTGAAATTGAGGCACTACATACAGTTAGCGCAAGTTGACACGTTCTCTTGAGGATGGAAGGTTTCCGCATGCAGATCCCCGCAGCTGGTTTCCGCAGATCGGTCTCCGCATGCTGTTTCCAGGATGATATGGTACAAACTCATGACGGTAACAGAAGCAATGAAGTAATGTCTGCAAGATCATCTTTATAACTAAGTCAGTAATTAAATGGTGTGAAGAACGTTCTCCGTCCGGCGACGGAAGCATGAAAGTTAAACATATCGCATTAACAGATAGGGTTACTATATATAATATTACTATGCATGTGCATATTGACGCATATGGTGCGAGGTACGTCACATAGCTCTTTCAGCGCACCGGGAAAAGTCTACTTGGCTGAGGTCAAAAGGTTACAAAGGTAGTCGCACGACATGCAGTACGGTGGTTTGAACTCCACTTTCGCGTGGTCGGCAGATCCGCGAGTCATCCACCAAGAAACATCGCTGCTCTACATTATGTAGAAATCTACATAACGGGTGCTAAGACCCTCCCGCAGAAAGTTCCGCTTAGTGGTCTTCGTAAATGGGAACCATGATTTTAGTTTATTATTGCCCCAGAATGGCCGTCTGGGAGTGTACAAAAATCACTTAGTGCGGGTTAGCCGAGAACTGTTTTACGTGTGGGTGAGCTGAAAGCCTCAAGTACACGTGGGGATGTGCTGTATCTTTCTTATCCGCAGGTATGCCGGTCCACTCATCTAGTCCACACCTATTGTCAGTTCTCGACTCTCGGCATCCACGCCAACGATGCTCTCGATCTTCGAATTTCACCCCCTTTAATACTCGCTTAGACGTCAGAGCTGCCTACGTGAATCAAGTATAGATTGCTGTACCAACCAATCAGCGCGCTAGAATACTGTCACGTATACACAATTATCTATATATTAGTAAATGCATAGGTGTCTAGAGTGACGTAGTAGGTCACGTGTACACAAGCGATTACGACGTTATATAAATATTTTGAGCATAATTTGACGGGGATAATCGGCGATAACGCTGCCATTTCTGAACCAATTTTAAAATGGTTTGAAGTTTTAAAAATCTCGTCAAATTCTGGTACTGATTGCTACCAAGAACGACGAAAATAAATAGATTAAAGGCATTTACTAGTACCTACTCGGTACACTGGAGATGCAGACTCGCCTCCAATCTTGACACGCGTGTCGTCATTGAAGCGCCCGAGCGCGCGCATGCGCACCACGCGTTCTAACTAACAGTCGTTTTTACGACGAAATGCCTCTCGTATAGGCGTATATGGGTTTATTGCTCTAGCCAGGGGCGTGTGCTTATGAGAACGATTTCAGGACGGGCGGCCCGTACCCGGCTTGGCTGGGATGGCCAGTACCCGTCCGGTCGATTCGTGTCACACTAACAAACGGCACAGTCCAGAACTTTATCACTAGCTTCATGGCATGCATTATCAAAGAACGCGATCAAAACGAGAACCAGGAGCTTAAATTCAGGTCAGCATGCGTCTAGAGAATATATCATCACATTAGATACTCCACTTCCCGCTTAGAAATGTGTTCTAACAAAGTATAAAGTCCAGATATTTAATTTCGTGTGTTCCCAATGGAACTTTCCATTTTTATCTATGCCCAGCCCATCACTAGCTAAGCTCCACTCACACCTCGCTGTGTTGGGATTGATCGATCCCCAAATGTCCTAGCTATCAATTTCCTAAAAACTGTACAGGGAAGCTGTTGAATATTTTGTAACTAATTTGACTGGGTGCTGTTGCTGCCTATGGCAGCAACAGCGCCCAGTCAAATTAGTTTCAAAATATTCAACAGAATATGTATTAAATAGTAAAAGCAAACAATTTGTACAACAACGCATAGACCGTATTCATATATACGTTCGTAACGTACTTATCGACGTCAGTCATGACGTCATTCATTATGATGTCATTGTACACATCCCGCAGTTCATTATGACGTCATATGATGGGTGGATACTCTGGAAAGGTGAAGCCCTACATGCATCGAAAAAACTACTCATAGAGTAGGTCAAAGATTCGCTATCAAACATGACTTTAAAACATCGCAAACCAAAACAAAGTAGGCTGAACTTAGCCAGAAATTGGCGGCGCCTAGCTAGATATCTATTAGTGGTTAACTCACAGCTGGCCACGTGCACCGGACAATACTGCTGATCCAGAGGAAACTTCTCTAGATGCATAGGACATCGAGTCCGAATTGTTAATCTGTTTAATAATAATAATAATAATAATAATAATAATAATAATAATAATAATAATAATAATAATAAAGATCATGACGAATGTGATTTTGATGACGTAACATGGGCCAAAAGCATGGCATACCCTCATAAAGAAAATCTACGCTCGCTCATTGTTGCGATTTAAAATACAAAATTTAATTTCTTGAACACATGTTTCATAGAATCTCACAAGAATTAAGATACTCATCTGTAAAACTATGTATATTGATATGCATTGTGTGTTTTGTGGTTGGGTATGGGACCTGTCACTCATGCATTTGCCGTCAAGTCACGTGTTGGATGTCATCATAATCAATAATGGCGTAGCTCCGTCAGGAAAATCGAAAAGTCGCTCACAACAGTATGCATATATTTCGTATGCCATTCATGAATTTACAATTTTCTAAATATATTACTGAATATTTTGAAACTAAGTTGACTGGGAGCTGTTACTGTCATAGGCTGTAACGGCACCCAATCAATTTAGTCTCAAAACATCCAGCGGCTTACCTGCACCTTTGGAAATTCTATTCTGAAAAAAATCAGTTTTCAAAGTTAAATCGATTCCGAAACGCGTAAAACGTGAACGGAGCATAGCTAGAAATAGGCGTGGTATAGCTAGAGATGTTACATCTATTGGACTCCTAGCTATACCTTTTACAATTAACCCTTTACTGACCATATCTAACTATTTCCTTGTTAAATGTCTATTTGTAGGCCAAGAGAAGACTATTTTTAATATACCTCTGGGATGGGTGGCTCTGTTACCGAGCCAGTCCTTCCAGTGGCAACTTTTCAAAAATACTCTCCTCATGGCCTGCAAATGGACATTCTTCAGGACTACTACAGAGGCCGGTTTTGATCGGCTTTGCCATGAAAGGATTAAATAGCAATACCTTTGAGAAAATAAAATTGTTCCATCTGAATCGATTCTGAGGAACCGGTTTGGTCTGGTGATGGTGTGTAGGTGCGACCTCTGACCGTTCAGAATCACAGTATCCGGGTACCAGATTCTGTCCAAAATCTTCATACTAAGCTGTACCGTCCGGTTAGCAGAAGGATCGTACGCTAATCGGTCATCCTTCCATTTCTGACGAAAATAACAGTCCATCGAGAAAATCTGATGGACAAATTATAAGTCGATTATTAATTCTTTGACCTCAGATGCCAAAAACGGCAGAAATCATACAGGCATACAACATAATAATCGTTCTGTTGAGTATTTTGAAACTAATTTGACCGAGTGGTGTGTTGTAGATGCTAGTAACAGGCTCTTCTCAAATTTGTTTCAAAATACTCAGCTAGAAATGGGCGGGACATAGCCGGACATCGATCACTCTAATACCATTTATGGACTTAAGATGGTAAGTGTAATGATACAGTCGTTTTAAAGAGCCACCTTTCAGTTCTGCAATGGCATTTCTTCTCTCTAGTGTGTTTAAAGGTGCATACCCACAACGTAATACTTGAAAATAAAATTGTTCAAATTGTATACATTTAGACGGTTAAATTTTGTAGCTCGGCGTAATGAAACAAACTAAATCTTAACATATGATGATGATTAATATATGATGATTTCATTCCGTATACATTAATATAAAAAAGTAGCTTAGAAGTTAAATTATGGAGTCGTGTCTCAAATTTAATTTCAAAACTTAAAAAAATGATATTAATTCATATGGAATTTATTTCATTTCATTACATCAAGGCACACAGTTTAAGCCTCTAAAGGTATATCATTTTAACAATGATGTTTTCAAGCATTTTTTGTGAAATTGCACGCGTAATCGAATAACAATGCTTCTACAGCCCAATTCTGTATAAAACACCCCTGTATCCCATTCAGGAATCCACTTCTAGCTACGTTTTAGCGGGCGTTGGGGTCTATTTATATTCTTTGAAGCCTGAATTTTCTAAATCCAATTTTCAACGTAAGTATACAGGTAAGCTGTTGAATATTTTGAAAGTAATTGGACTTAGTGCTGTTGCTGCCCATGGCAGCAACAGCGCTCAGTCAAATTACTTTCAAAATATTCAACAGGTCAATGGTAAATCCATCCAAGACGAACACTTGACGGGCATATAAATGTTGCAATTGAAGGATTATTTGTTTTCTTAGTTATTCTTTTCCAATCCATGTACACCATTGCTATCCCATCCTCTCTCCTTTCTCTCATCTCTCTCTCCCTCTCCTCCATCTCTCCCTCCCTCCCCCCTCTCTCTCTCTCTCTGTCTCTCACCCGCCCTCTCTCTTTCTCTCATCTCTCACTCTCACTCTCTCACCCGTTCTCTCTCACCCTCTAACCCTCTCTCTCCCACTCTTTCTCTCAATCTTTCATTATCTCTCTCACTCGCTCACTCGCTCACTCTCTCACTCTATCTCTCTTTCTCTCACACACTCTCTCTCTCACGCTCACTCTCTCTCTCACACACACACACTCTCTCACGCTCACTCTCTCTCACACTCTCTCTCTCTCTCTCTCTCTCTCTCTCTCTCTCTCTCTCTCTCTCTCTCTCTAATTGTTGCAATTGAAGAAGTTCTTTTTTCTTATCTAGACTTTTCCAATCCGTTTACACCATTGTGCTCCCATCCCCTCTCCATTTGTCTCATACATCTCTCTCTCTCTCTCTCTCTCCCTCTCTCTCACCCTCTCACCCTCTCTCTGTCACTTTCTCCCTCACTCTTTCATTCTCTCTCTGACTCACCCTCCCTCGCTCGCTCACTCACTCACTCACTCACTCACTCACTCACTCACTCACTCATTCACTCACTCACTCACTCACTCACTCACTCACTCACTCACTCACTCACGACGACGACGACCCACCCACCCACCCACCCACCCACCCACCCACCCACCCACCCACCCACCCACCCACCCACCCACCCACGACGACGACCGACCGACCGACCGACCGACCGACCGACCGACCGACCGACCGACCGACCGACCGACCGACCGACCGACCGACCGACCGACCGACCGACCGACCGACCGACCGACCGACCGACCGACCGACCGACCGACCGACCGACCGACCGACCGACCGACCGACTCACTCACTCACTCACTCACTCACTCACTCAATCTCTATCTCCCCACTTCTCTCTCTCTCTCTCTCTCTCTCTCTCTCTCTCTCTCTGTGGACGACACATTACTGAGTACGGCCCCAAGAAGAACGCGAACGTTCGCCGAATATTCGCCTTCTCAATCTCACTCAAGAGGCTAACAATGGCATAAATAAATTTTATCACGGCAGAAAACAGCAGTTGCTAAAAGCGTTTTGTGTGTTTTGTTCCCAGAACGAAGGTTTTGAAAGCGTGTGCATATTTTCCCTTATGGACTTACCCAGTCCTTTTCAGAAATAGGACCCATTGATCGGATATTCAGATCTAGGTTGATTTGGAGAGCAGGTCCTGCGGAATAGCGAAATAATCCATTAAAGCTGCGCTAAATGCATGAAAGAAACATGAAATAACAAAATTAAAAATAATTATTATTATATGGTCTCGGTTTCTTAACGAACTGCGTCTGCGTTGATATTCATCGTTCTCGACAAATCTAATACTTCGAAAACCAAAAAATGGCTCCATCTCTAACTAAGTCCCGCCCACATTGTGTGCCTGTTGGAATCGACTTATATACTGTGAATCCTAAATTCCCAGAATGAAAAATTCAAGGTAACTATACAGGTAAGCTGTTGAATATTTTGAAAGTAATTTGACTTGGTACTGTTGCTGCATATGACAGAAACTGTGCTCAGTTAAATTACGTTCGAAATATTCAACAAAATGTTTATTAAATAGTAAGGCCATACAATTAGTACACTTGACGGACTATCCGATGTTTATGGCCGAGTTAGTTACGTCAATTAGACAATACGTATTGAGTCCTCAATAGAGTATGACGTCATATGTTTGAGTGACAGGTCGGATTCGGCTATTGATTGGAATAGATTATTCCTAGAAACGAAATCTCACCTCGATTATAATTTATGAATACACGTTCTCATTCATATGACATCATACTCAACTACGTGACGTGTATGATGATGCCATAATCAATTATGTCATGAATGACGTAGCTATATTCGCCACATTCGCCACTTAATTGACGCCGGAGTAAGCGTTGTCGTACGAAGTGTGTGCTAGTTAGGCCTAATAAATGCGCTGTGTACTATTTTGAAACTAATTTGACATAGTGTTTGTTTCATCAACGATTTTCCGCCAAATTGTTATCAAAACTTTGCCTAGTGACAATTGTATTATCAGCTGATTATTTTGACAACCATTTGTAAACTTATTATAGATATATATTTTTTTATTTGTACCATAGAAAATATAGAACTCGTATTGTACTACGCTATGCTTACTATGCGCTCACCTTGGAAGCCAGCAAATGAATGACCAGCATTATCGTTACGAGAATGATTTTATACCAACAATTGCTAACCGTCGAGGACAATAGAGTCTGAAATAATGGCGCCCGCAAATATCTATCTAAAATGGCGGTTACAGTCCAAGTTAATTAAAGTCTCCATAAAGTAACAAATAGTCATAAATTTAGCTAGGATATATATATATATATATATATATATATATATATATATATATATATATATATATATATATATATATATATATATATATATATATATATATCTTATGAATAGATGAGACCTGTCTCATACACGTAGTGATGTTGATTTGATGTTTGGTCGCATACGGCATATAGAATATAAATGCATAGATTTAGCGGTGCGAAGTAGACGTCAAAACCTTTTTTCGGGATCGATGAGCGGTATGCCGAAATGTACATTGACACACTAAACCCAAGCTCACTAACAGTACAGAGGTGGTTATTCAGCGAGCCCACGGGTTAGGTCAATTTAGACAAAACAGTCGTAAACCCAGGCCAATACTAGCGTTATTTTGCCATCGTATGGCCAATGAATCCGTTTCGCATCCACTATTAACCTCCGCATAGTGTGGAGGTGCGGGAACAGCTGTGGCCTAAATATAGGAGGGCCAAAGAAGTAGGCAACTCAGCGTCGATGCAATTTCCAGTGACATTGGTCATAGGACGTGATGTTGTATGTTTCCAGATTGGAATGATGCTCTTTTTAGCGGGAACATATCAGTTGTACGGAGAAACAATGATGGGTCAAATGTCAGGGCAGGGGTAAACGTCAAAGTTTCGGCAACATCTGGATATAAACATTATGATAATCGTTCAGCCACACCACTCAGCGCCTACTCTGCTTGGGCAAGACCACGTGAAAATAACGCTGTTAAGCACGTACAGGTAACAGCACATCCTGATCAGTTGCTAGCACCTTATATAGCCATAGCAAAAAGTATTAATGTTATGTCATCTTGGGCCAACGACAGTCGGCATTTACACGTCGTAAGAACCCATGCCACGCCACGAACGGCAGCACCCATCAATGCAGCACATCGGGTAGATTTGCATGAGCGACCGTCAGACTACCGTAATAACTCTTCTAATCAAATAATGAACACAGCCTCAGGAAACGTACACTCTGTCCAATCTGTAGTTTAAACTGCACTAACATTGCTGAATGATGGGCATTATGTTGCTGAGTCCAATACCAGTATACTGGATGTGTCCAATACGAGGCCTCGTGTAGGGGTCTATAGAGACAACATACTGTTTGAGCCGCACACTTCGTCCCAAGCGTGTGATCAGTCTAACGCAGTCTTTTCACAGCAGTTAAATACTGTACTGGCTCCTACTACACAAAATCAACATGTAAGCACAGAAATACAACCGACTACACAGTAGGACAACGGGGAGAAAATGCTCAGGTTGACCTTGTGGAACTCAAATGGTCTTGTAACATTAAGACATAACAAAATAAAGTATGTACTGTTTTCACGCGTAGTATCAGAATGTGATCTCATGTTACGTACTGAAACCAGGTCGTCTGATTCAACAGACTTAGGCTGTGTTCTCACTAAAGACTTAACCGGCGTACCGCATTGGTGAGGTATGGCGTTATTCCCAATTAACTCTCTAGTGAGAACACGGCCTCAGATGTAGAGAAAAGTAATCACATTGCGTTGAACAGAATAAGAAACAAACGTGCCAAAAGGGATTCTCTGGGCGCCTGATAATTTATTATTAATCGTGTATGGAGAAGGGCATAGCATTGTTAAGTAGCAAAGTGATGATATTATATGAAAAACATAAGGCCTTTTTTAATTTGAAGCAAACTGTGTATATATGTTTATGTTATGTACTTCCAGATAGACCGCCTATGACTGGACTGGTTGTTAATGACGTCTTTGACAGACTTAGCCATTTTATAAATAAGAATCGTACTAAGGAAAACAATTGTATTTTTCTAATCTGTGGAGATTTAAATGCTAGAGAAAAGAGCTTGCTAGATTTTGTACAGAATCATAGCACAGTGTATATACCCGTTGGTGATGAATAAGTTAAATGAACATGGAAACAAACTTACATTTTTGTAAACGCAATGGGATGAGAATCGCCAATGGCAGAGTGTGGAGCGACTATATGATTGGGGAACTAACGTGCTTCACAGTAAGAGGTGAACGTTTAGTTAATTACATTTTAATTACATCTAACAGCCCTGTCATCAGAGAACTCTAATAGTTCTTCGATTTTTAAATCTTTTATTATATTAAAGTGTTGACCTGAACACAAAATGTAATTAACTAAACTTATATATGGTTACTTTCAATTACCCTACCATATTGTTTGTTAGATGCTGCAGGTGTTAATGAAATATATATATTTCGTTGTATATATATATATATATATATATATATATATATATATATATATATATATATATATATATATATATATATTTCATTAACAATAATATATATATACAACGAAACATATATATTTCATTAACACCTGCAGCATCTAACAAACAATACGGTAGGGTAATTGAAAGTAACTATATTTGGAATCCTGATTTTGTTGATGAATATAAATGTAATCTTTTTAACGAGGATGTTCTGCAACTGCTAAGCGAAATGGCAAGAATTATAAGTGAGTATGATATAAATGAATTTGTTATTACTGCAGAAATTTGTAATGCAATAAAACAAATGAAAATGGTAAAGTGCGGGGGGGGGGGGCTTTGCGGTGCGGATTTGCTAATACATGAATTTTATTCTAATGCTGTAAATGAATTGGTCCCATATATATTAATACATTTTAACAGTATTTTCAAAAGCGGACATTTTCCAAAAATCTGGACGGAAGGGATGCAATGTCTAAAACAATAGAGGGATACCTTTGCTGAACCATCTATCTTGTATTTCTATTGCATTTACAAATGCCTTCGATTATGTTGTAATATATTATGTTGTTTTAAATTGTTAAAACTAGGTGTTAAAGGGAATATAATACATATTATGATGACAATGTACGATAATGTAAAGACGTGTATCAGAGTGAATTCTACGTTATCACAGTGATTTGGGTGTTCAACTGTAGTAGGGTAGGGGGGGGTGGCTTTCTCTCATTCTCTTTGCTATGGTTATGACGTTGAGAAATGTCATCTACGATTTTGCAAGCAACAATTAAAAATTAAAGAATGCACACCAAATACTATGATTTACCGCGAGTTAGGAAGAGTACCCATTTGTTTGATGGGGGAAATACGAATTATAAAATATTGGTTTAAGATCCTAGATTTTAATAACAACAGAATAGCCAAATGCGTTTACACTAAACTACGCAATGACTGTGTAACTGCCAATAATTGTAATACTTGGGTTAGTAGAGATTTACTTGATCGAAGGGGATTTAATTATGTATGGCAATCACAATGTGAGAATGGTGATATTGTCGTTTTTCTTTTCTTATACGAGCAAAGGTCACTGGACATTTTTTCTGCAGGAGTGGAGCGGTCATATAGAAAATAGTACCAAATATCGTCTATACAAATACATTTCTGTTGATCTATAATACAAATGATATCTAGACAAAGTCAAGATTTTCAAATATAGACACGCAATACGCCCAATACAATCTGGATCACACAGATTACATATAGAAACGGGTAGATGGCATACACCAATAGCGGTGCTTTAGAAGAGAGAAAACTGTTTTTCTGCAATGATGTCTAGTCCGAAAATCACTTTATTATTTTGTGTACTGTATAATCAGATCTCCGAAAAAATATATTGAAAAGTAGTACTGGAAACATCTAAGCATAGAAAAATGTACAGAATTGTTGAATTCAACAAATGGGCGGGCCACTTTTAAAAAAACCTGACCAGTTTTATTTAAAACGCACCGCAGAAGAGTGAACATATCATATAATGAGCATTTTCTCCACAAAATAATTTTGTAATCGGTGGGGATTGATTAATGATGATAATGATGATAATAATGATATAATGACGACGGCGACGACAACAACGACGACGACGATGTGGTCAAAATATAGGAGTGGTTGACATAGACGCAATAAAGGCTCGCTACACCCGTAATCTCCTCACACTTTTCGTTACAAGTTATGAGGAGGTTAACAGTTCAGATTTATATAAATCATTGTAATTGAGCCACATTGAATGTGCGGGTTGGGCGTGGTCGGAGGAGGCTGCATGGGTCTCACTTCCCGTTTGTCTTTCGTTTCTGTTTCGTGCAAGAAACGAGAAGAGAGGACCTACGTGAAGCACTATTGTGCTGCGTGAGATGTGTTGGTGTGTTGTGTGAGTGGGGTAAATGATGACGATAATAATGAAATTGATGAAGATAATAACGATGATGACAATGTGAGGATATTATTATCGATGGAAATGATGAATTCATAATCTGACAATAATTGAAAATGATAACAACTATTATATTGCAATTTTATGTGTATTAATATTAATTTATATTAGCATGCTAATGTTAAACAGTTACGATGATGATGTAATGGAGGGAGTCGATCTGACACTAAAGTTTATGATATCATACTCAATTACGTCACAAGTAGGATGACGTCACACTACATAGTGGAGTACCTAGATCCGTCATAATTTACTATTTTAATACACTTCTGTGTATTTTGGGGCTTGTTTGCATGTCGGCTGTTGCTACCATAGGCAGCAACATCCAACGGTCAAATTGGTTGCAAAGTATTCAACGGCGTTTCCATATAGTTACCTTGAAATTAGGGTACTGGGAATCCAGGTTTCGAAGAAAATAAATATAGTTCAACACGTGCAAGGCGTGGTCAGAGCTGGGCTAGAGATGGGTGTGGTATAGCTTGAACTGGATCCCTCAGTTGCACATTTAGCGTAAGTTTCATTTACATATTGCGTTGGTTTTAAAAGGGAGACTACTCTCATCTGAAATGCTGTCTTGCACCGATAGAGTATGGTTTATAGATTCGATATCATTCCTATCCTGGCACATTCCCTTATCTGTATCACAATTATCCGCTTTGTAATATCAAGTTAATGTTTAAACGTGATCTCCACCATTTTGTCTGCTCTAGTGATAGTGTGTGATGTCATGTATGTGCCAATGCGTTTCATTCTTTATTACGTAATTATCATCTTGCTGAAAATTTTGAAACTAATTTGACTGGAAGTTGGGCAGCAACAACTTCCAGTCAAATTAGTTTCAAAACATTCAACCACTTACCTGCATGGCTGTTTTATAACACATTGTCAATCTCTATGACTGAGCGCGTATACCGAGGCAGACACCATAGGGTTTTTTCTGATTGGTTGAAAAGTAAATCATGACAGCCATCATAAGCCGCGGAAATGGATCACCATTTAGCTACTAAAGCTCTCTGAGTGGATGATAACAAGCTTAAACTCGTATGCATATCAGTGGCCTATTAACTCATCTGTATAGATATCATGAGATGAGGTCAGTTATTTTTTAAATGCCGATGATCCTTGTATTATGTCGAAATCTCCCTTATTACGTCAATATAAATAACATAATATATCGACGGCAAAGGGGGCGAGTTACAATTTAAAATGGCAATATAAGGTATTGCCTTATGTCGACACAATTCACTTAAGATGACGACTTAAGCACCCGCTATGTTGACATTTGGCCTGTTATGTCGACATCAATAAGTACGTAACAGGGGGTAGAGATATGCTACCATACTAGTCCTATATTACCTACCTCCCAATCCTGGCCTAAGCCTCTTGTCATATTTATCCAATGCTTGATCCAACAGCACGGACATATTTTGGCTCCACACATCACCGAATACGCGTACGGATGCAAGCAGACTAAAATTTAAAAAAAATGAATAACAACGATATACTCAGAGATTACGGGGCGACGAGCTTGTCATAATTTTTGTCCGGAGAATAAGTTTAGACAAGCGCTAACGGGCGTCGTTTGCCCTTTTCGGAAATTGCGCGCACTCGCGTGCTTTGTCTCTTCCAATGTTTGCATATGCGAGCATTAATCATCACCCTTTAAAATAATTAAAAGTGTAACGTTCTCGTGCCCCATTAAATATAGACACTTTTGTACAAGATGCCTGTTCAATTTACCCAGTATGCTATGCTAACCGGCGTGGGCTGTTACCCAGCATGCAATGCTCTGTCTCCATACTCGGTGTAACTATTGGACGCCATATTCGTTTAGTCTATTGTCGTGAGTCTAGACCCTAGCATTGGGAACTAGCATATAAACGCCTCAAATATTACAACACACACAGTCTATTGTCTGCACAAGCCAAGTTTTCTCAAACGAAACGAACCTGCTTGCACGTGCACATATTCATTTGTCCTCCAGCTCTGGAAGCGTAAGCATGCATGTAGTACATTCACGGCAGTACATTCGTCAGTCGGCATTTCAATACTGTTCAGAGAAAGTGTGTCAATGTCCAGGAAAAAATAGGAGAACGCTTTTATACACATTGATAGTGATTTGCGTAAAAGTTGTTGCTATCAATGACAGCACCAGCATTTAGTCAAATTATTTTCAAAATAATTAGTAGGTAATGCAATTACTACCTGCTACATATTTGATAAAGATTTGAATGACAATTGTTGCTGCAACATCTTCCAGTCTATACATTCTAAAATAATCATCATACATTTCGGTCAACCATCGATACGGTTTTGAACAGCAATTTGACTAAGTTGTTGCTGAGTAAGGCACCAACAATGTTATCTCGCATCATGCACACGCGCAGTGCGCACGCGCGTTTTTTGATTTAAACATATTTTATTGTAACACTTGCGCAACAGGATCGGGCACAAGTTCTTACAACTTAGATTTGCCCTCTCCCTACGGAATTATTATAAGCAGCCAATGATTGAGAACACTAACACGAGGTGAGAGAGAAACCATAAATTAAGAGGTGTGTGTGTGAGAGAGAGAGAGAGAGAGAGAGAGAGGAGAGAGAGAGAGAGAGAGAGATAGGAGATGGAGAGAGAGAGAGAGAGATGTGGGGGAGAAACACGATGTAAACAGATTAAAAAAAGAATAGGAAAGAAAAGAACAGCTCCTTCAAACACTTTCATTGTCGGATAGCAGTTAGCCATTAATATAATAGATTAAACAATACAAATAACTGAATTAACTGACCATATTCGTGGTTATTCCATACCGTCGTCATTTACCCCCATTTACACACCCCAACCCTTCCTCTCAACTCCCACCATACTTTCACCAGGTCTTCTCTTCTCGTTTCTTACACGAAACAAAACGAAACAGAAACGAGAAATGAGACCCAGTCACCTCCAACCCCTCCCACCCCACACATTCAAAATGGCTCCACTCCTGTGTATTTAGGTAAATCTGAACTTTTAACCGCCTCATAACTTGGAACGAAAAGTTTGAGGAGATTAACGGCTTAGCGAGCCTTTATTGCATCCCCATCATCCCCTCTCCTGTCGTCATCGTCGTCGTCGTCATCGTCGTCTGCGGCATCGCATTATCATGAATGGCCCGAAAAGCAATAGCCACGCACGCGCATATTCACGTACACATACGTAAGCGCGCGAACTACCTCGTAAGATTGTAATCAGTGGTTGATATAGATTATCGATTAACCAGGTATACATACGTTACTATTTAATTATGTTTTATTATACCACATCTTGTATAGCCTTTGCATGTATGTGAGACACGGGTATAAGACTTATGTCTTACTGTACTCCCATTGAACAAAATACAATTCTATTTAAAACAACAACCGTATCAAATTGTTGTCCATAGAATCACACGGCGCTCTGTATTATTATCTAAGTAGAGTGAGTATATGCCCAAAATACGCTTTGACTGTGCGAAGGAAATATTTCGCCTATCTACTATGTGTACGTTATTGTTCGACTAATGCATTTCAAACTATTGCACAAATCTGACAACGAAACATACACGCCGTTTGCTAATCAGTCATTCTTGGCGAGAAAGCTTATTATATATTTATATATCGGCGCATGCTTACCCTTCCAGAACTGGAGGACTATTGACTATTTGCACGTGCAGGCGGATTGGTTTTGTTTGAGAAATCCTGACCTATACAGATAACAGTCTAAACGAATCGGGCGTCAAATAGTTACAACGTTTATGTAGCGAGTTTAAGTGAAAACTCGCGTGCGTACGCGTTAGATGCGCATGTGATCAGTTACCATCACCTGTTTAATTTAGATTGAGTCTGCAAACACGCGCCCTACTCGAGTTACCCTTGCTGTAATCTAAAAACGTAGGCGTAGCTTCTTCGGGAATACACCTCTAATGTAATTACCGGCCATCTTATTACGTCATCACAACAACTGGGCCGTTACACACTCTCCACTTCGGAGACCAGACAGATCGGGATCCAGTCCATCTCCGGAGCGAATTGTAAAAGCAAAACGGTAGATTGTGTTGATTTTAGTATCATCTTAACCGCCGTATCACTGGCTTAATACAGACATTAAAATCAACTCGATCCACCCAGGGGCTCGTCTGATATCAGCATCCACGCAACGTAGCACATGCTTGACCTCATTATGCGCGTGACAGGTTTGAATTATACAACGAATTTAGAGGGACTGTTTTTCTGTTAACGACTTGTCATACAGACTACCATAGGCTTTATATCGTCTCGTTTACGTGAAATAATATATTCTGGTATGAAAAGAGTAGCGAGCGTGTCCTTTTACGTTTCAATACTCTCTACCACCATATTATGGTGGAAATCACTACGCCAATGGCGACTCAATACATACGAGATACTGTTCTCGATCTCGTATCGAAGGAGATCTCGCGAGTTACGAATGACCCTTGCTGCTAGCT
Source organism: Chaetoderma sp. LZ-2023a (assembly GCA_034401795.1). Lineage (NCBI taxonomy): Eukaryota > Metazoa > Mollusca > Caudofoveata > Chaetodermatida > Chaetodermatidae > Chaetoderma > Chaetoderma sp. LZ-2023a. The sequence continues at coordinate 50,038,512 of CM067366.1, read as the reverse complement.
GGGTAGCCTCGAATACATACCCGAGTAGGTACACTAGGTGTTTAGGCGCTACTCTAGTAACTCGAGTATCTACTCTACTTAGGGCGTAAACTCGGCCATAGAGACAGGAAAGCCCGCGCTGGGTAGCGATGTGGGTAGCGTAGCAGGCTGGGTAAAGTAAACTTAAATCAGCATATCTCGTGCAAAAGGATCTATATTTACTGAGACACGAGAACTTTAAATTAATGATTTGCACGTATTTCTGCGCTGCATGTGTGAGCACGCTGCCATGCATACACGTCATCAATTTCAACTATAACTTGTTTATTACGAATTGCAAAGGCGTAAATAGAATTCAACAGATTTAGCTCTTAACACATAGCAGTTAATTGGGTATTTTGCTACAAACATTTTTTGGATAGGTGGGTGGGCAGGTGGGCAGGCAGTGTAGGGCGTGAAAAAAATCCGGATATTCCACAAGATGTCCAGAAATCTGGAGGCCTGCCAAAAATCCGATTTTTTTAGAAATCCGGAGAACTGGTCGCCATGAGATTGCAAAATCTCGTCCTTCCGGTTTTTTTGGCAGATTGTACAATCTTTCGGATTTCCCGGAATTTCTAGATTTTTTACTCATTGACAATGTTGTAGAATTCTCGTGTACGATAGGATACTTTCCTGAGTTCAGGTCTTGCCAAAATCGGAGCAGTAGCTTATGAGATATCCATGGATCATAGTCAAAGGCTTGAAAATCCTCTTTTTGTGTTAACATTTTGAATCAAATAAGATAACTAGGTTTTTTTTAGATACAGCTCCGAACACAGGCGGATAGACAAGCAGGCAGGCAGGCTGGCGAGTGGGTGGTCAGGCGGGCGAGCGAGTGAGCACTCGGGTCAACGGCGCAGGGCCCAATATCGAATTTGATACCGCTGCGCCAGTTGGCCAACGGCGCAGGGACCAATATCAAATTTGATATCGGCGCGCCCGTTGGCCAACGGCGCATGCGACCAATATCGAATTTGATATCGGCACGGGAGACCAATACCGAATTTGATATCGCGCGCCAGTTGGCCAACGGCGCAGGGGACCAATATCAAATTACACAAGTTTCTGACTACATGCTCGTCTGCCGAAAGGTGTTTACCCAGGTGTTACACAAGGTTGTATCGTAGTGGCGGTGGGCGAAAGTTAAGGTTTCCAAAGTTGTTAGAACTGAATACGAACTTGGTTTCATTTTTAAAAAAAATATGGAAACAAAAGAATACGTAGCAGCGACATCGATGCCCACGTTATACACACCATTGAAAGTCATTGTTGTTCTTAGACTTAAGCAGGACGCCCCTAAATCCACCTAGTACATTTTTACATCTACTCATGTCTGTCTGAAAATCATATTACTTATTCACATGGAACAATTTGTTCTAGATAAGTTCCCTACGGTCAAAACATCATTGATAACAATATTATTTTCAAGCATTTTTGCGTGAATGTGCACCTCTTAATTGTATATAACATTGTGTGCTATTGTGCTATTTGATTTCATGGTTATACATAATTGTGTTATTAAATTATTCGAATTTAAGAATTATGGCGCTTTATTTAATTAGTTAGATATGTATTGTCAGCCATTATAAGGTTCGATTAGAAACAAAAAATTGTGTACTTTGATACTGTTTCATATCGTCCCAAATACACCGATTTCGATATTGTCTCCTGCGCCGTTGGCCAACGGGCGCACCGATATACAATTTGACATTGGTCTCTGCGCGGTTGGCCAACGGGCGCGCCGATATCAAATTCAATATTGGTCCCCTGCGCCCTTGGCCAACGGGCGCGCCGATATCAAATTCGTAAGTGGGCTTGCGTCGTTAACCAACGGGCGCGCCGATATCAAATTTGGTATTGGTCCCCGTGCCATTGGCCAACGGCGCAAATTCGATATTGGCGCGTTACAGTAATACTATCAATCAAACGTTATATGCTGCTTGCCCATCCACCCACCCACCCGCCTGCTCACCCACGGGTCCACCCCTGCCCGCCTGTATTCCCACCCATCTGCTCACCGGCCCATCCACCCGCCTAGTTCTGACCACCCGCCATGTTCACCTCGTGCCCGCCCCGTCCCCATTCCCACCCCTTCATGCCCATCTCCCGGCACAACTGTTCTCTCGTTCACCCACGCGCTCTCCCACGCCGCGCCAACCCGCCCACCCACCCGCCCCGTCCTGCCAATCTTATGCCTGCCCCGTCCATATCCTAGCCATCTGCCAACCCGCCAGCCTGCCCGCCTACCCACTCATCCGCATGCACGCCAGCCAGCTCGCTCGCCTGCCCACCTGCTCACCTGCCCGCTCCTCTGCCCACCCGCCCACACAGCCCTTCCCGCATCGTGCCCGCCAAGGTCCCTATTCAGGCCAGTTGCTTGCCCACCAGCCCAGCTATCTGCTCGCGCGCGTCCTGCCCGTTATTCCGCGTGCACGCATACCAGAATGTATAGTTGCTACATACCTCAGAAATATTACTTCATCCATCCACAGCGACATGTCCCATGAACGGCACCTATCAGTTGTGATTCATCTAGCGGCATCACCAGCAGCCAGTAAACATCATTTACGCGGTATCCCAAGCGACATGTGCCATCCTTGTGCGTGTTGGTCTGAAAAACAACACTTTACCAGAGACTCCAGAGAGTGATGCTATCAAAAGCGCCATGATGGATAATCGCATGTGGTGACTCTAAGGACCATAGCCGGTATTTATTTGTCATGATTGTGGCTAGTTTATTTGGAGACAGTTTGATGCGTAGGTGAGATAACGAAACATTACAATCAGATTCGTTTATACCAGAGACACGCTTTTGGTGGGGTGGGGTGGGGGTGTATTGGGGTGCAAACGGTGGCGAATCATTACGACTTACGAGCACCTCTCTTAAAGAAACATTAACCCCTTTATGAGTAAGTTTGGTAAAAAATGTAAAATATTTACTTATATAATGACCATTTGTACGCCAAGAGAAGACTATTTTTGAAAATTTACAACTGGAGTGACTGGCTCGGTTTATCGAGCCAGTCTTTCCAGTGGTACCATTTCTAAAATAGTCTTCTCTTGGCCGGCACATGGGCATTCCCTAAGACCACTATAGAGGCCGGCTTTGGCCGGGCTCGTCGTGAAAGGGTTAACGTGGTCCCACCCATATGCCATTCTTTATGGCAACATGATGGCATTTGCATGGTCTATAGCGCGTCTGTTTTAACCATTCTAACCCTTGAATTTGTTCAAGAAAATTTTTATTTTCTGAGAAAATGTGAATTTGGAGACCAAGAGAAGACTAGTTTGTTTAACTTACCACGGAAATGACTGGCTCGGTTATCGAGTCAGTCATTCCAGTAGTACAATTTCAAAAATAGTCTTCTCTTGGTATGCAAATCTCCAATTCTCAAGACAACTGCCGAAGCCCTTTTTTGTATTGATATGTGTGTTAAAGGGACTACAGCTTCTAGAATTCTCAGACATCGCCGTTGAGGGTTAACCGACATTGCTCCAAAATTAGCTGTGTTATTTTAAGAAAAATTTCAGTGAAATTCCTTGATGGCTAATTAACGCAACCAGAATTTGTACCACTAGTTTCCAAAAATACGCAACGCAGAGGGATTTCTATGAACATTGATTGGATTGTTTTCGTGGTGAACCCGGCCAAATCCGGCATGTGCCAGTGGTCTTGAGGAATGCCCATTCACAGAACATGACAAGATACTTATTAGCATACTTATTAGTGAAATAGCAGACTCGATTACCGAGCCAGCTAGTCCAGTCGGAAATATTTTAACCCTTACCACTCTGATGCCAATATTCTATATTGTATTGTGTCAATATCAATGAAACTGGTGTACATTTGTCAACAATTTTGGTGGAAGATGTTGCTGTCTGCGACAGCACCATCTCCTACCAAATTTGATAAAAATGAACACCAGTTTATCTTTGAATTTAATTTGAAAATTTAAAGTTTTGACACCAGTGTGTTAAGGGTTACAAATAGTCTTATTTTGTCCTGCAAATGGACAACCAATGAGCAAATATTTTTGGTTACGCCAGTGTTTTGACGGGGTTACCGGCTGTTACCACACGCGCAAGCGTTGTATCTCCCAAGCGTAACGAGGAGGGGATACATTTTATATATTCCCGAGCGTAGCGAGGGGAATATAATTGTTTGCGTGTGTGGTAACAGCATGTACCCCCACCTGGTGTAACGAATTTATCACCCCTCAGACGTCGAAGATAGAGATTGTATCATAGCGTGACAATATAATTAGATAAGCAATTCTTGAATTAGCCATCTCTACGCTAGTTTGAAATGTACACTTTTCGTCTTGGCTGTACGCCATAAAACGGCATCTATGGTCGTGTTCACACTAGCGAGTTAATCCGGAATAACATCGTGCTTCGGAATGGGCTTACCATAGACTAATTACGGCTACAATTAATTCTATAAGTAATCCAACTCATATCGGTATGTTGATTTCCGTATGCCACACGCTTGTCACGTGGATCGTTATTATCGCGTCAAGAAGAACGGTACACGATTGCGATCTATAATTAACTCGCCATGTTTATGGCTATGATTAATTTGTCGAGTAAGCTAGAATTCCATTTGTACGGCTGCGGTCAGGACACGGATACGGTTAAAATCAAAATAACTATTAATACCAGTAATGATTCCATATGTACGGGCACGGCTACGGGTAACGGTACGGCTGGTGATACGTTTTTTAAAATCGGATCATGTAGCGATTATAATCTTCCGCATACGGAATCGGATACGGAATCGTATAAATGGAATCACGCGATGTACGTTTCCGCACGTTTTTTACATGGATTGCGTCACGTGATGTACTGTTTAGCATATGGATATATCCATGAATGGAACAGGCCAAATGATTTCATTTTATTTTGTCTAGGTATATCGACCACGTGCAGTATGCCAACACTAGTACAATCTGATATTGAGAAGTTAATAGAGCTAGTCAGGGGTCATAAGTGCCTATATGACCCAGCTGCCCAGAGCATAGAGATGCCCAACTAGTTTATAATGTCTGGAGAAGCATTGCAGATGAGATGGGGAATGATAAATTGAATGGTAAGCTTGGCTAGATTCATAGTACAATTTAATTGATCAATTCATTTCAAGAAATTTTCAAGGACAGAAAGAGAGAGAGAGAGAGAGAGAGAGAGAGAGAGGGGGAGGGAGGGAGGGAGAGAGAGAGGGAGGATGAGGAGAGAGAGAGAGAAAGAGAGAGAGAGAGAAAGAGAGAGAGAGAGAGAGAGGGGGGGGGGGAGAGAGAGAGAGAGGGGGAGGGGGAATTTCTGGTCGATAATTATGAGATTAATTAATGTCTTAATTATTATTATTATTATTATTATTATTATTATTATTATTATTATTATTATTATTATTATTATCTTGCAGGTTCTGACTGGAAAAAGAAGTGGCGAAACCAGCGTGATTTATACATTAAGAAAAGGAGGGAGCTCCGTACCAAGAAGAGTGGGCAAGCAGCTAAAAAAGCCATGAAATGGCAATTCTTTGAAACAATGAATTTTCTAGACAAATACACAGAGGAAACTAGGTAATGATTCGTGACAAATTTGTATTTTAAATTAATGTCGAATACATTCAGCGAAGGTGGTCAGAGGTTATATCACCCCCTGTCTGCCTGTCTGTCTGTCTATCTGTCTGTCCGTCTGTCTATCTGTCTTGTAACTGATTGTCTACAGTTAAACAGTGTATATAACGGACACCTGTTTTGGCACCTATAAAATGATCGCTTTTAAAGACAACCCATCTTCAATATCCACTATCTTTTAACCACAATAGATTTTACAGTGGCAAGTGACTTCCATAAAGTATTAACCTCTAGCACTATGATGTCAATATTCTGTATCTTTTTGTGACCATACCGAGGAAACTGGTGCTAATTTTTCAATACTTTTGGTGGACGATGGTGCTGTCGCTTCCACCAACAATCTTTGACAAATTAACATTGGTTCATTTTTTTGTTTAATTTTTTAATTTAAGATTTTTACGCCAGAGTGCTAAGAGTTAACTGACATTAAATGTTGCAACTTTAGTCATTACTGATTTTCTTTAGCACTGACACTAATGTTCCAGCAGCAGTGGATGACGAGAATGAATCGGCAGATGAACTTTCCGATATGGAGGAATCGCAGAATACATATGTCAGGTATGTCTTAAGACAAATCAGTTTGTGAATAATCCCCTACGAACATAGTCTCGCTGCCAAGGAACAGGTGCTACTGTGCAGAAATATTCCTTGAATGAATTCCGTATTTCTATTGCCGTTTCTGACGACCTATTTCCAACTCTCTGAATGTTTGTTAAACCCCCAGGTTGTGCCAGTTCTTCATCCTGTAGAATTCTATTTATTTGAGCCGGTGTAGATTGCGACTGCAGCATATTGTGCAAGACACATGTTGCCTTTACGATATCCTTTACCATTGTAGCTCTAACTGCCACCTTAGTATGGTATATTCTCCACCTGGCTGCTAGAATGCCAAAGGTATTCTCTACAATTCGCCTTGCTCTGGAGAGGCGGTAGTTAAAGATTCGTTCATCTTCTGGGCAACCTCTTCCTGGGAATGGCCTCATTATATGAGTTTGTAAAGGAAATGCCTCGTCTCCTATAACAACATAAGGCATGGGACCCAAGTATTCTGCTCGTGGCAAAGAAACATCGTTCGGGAAATTTAACGTGTCTTTTGCAATGGCCTGTCCAAGCTTTGAATTTGCGAATATGCCTCCATCACTGTTTCGTCCAGGCGATCCTATATCTACTGCTATGAATTTCAAATCAGCATCTACTAATGCCATAAGCACAATGGAAAAGGTTCCCTTATAATTAAAATAACATGATCCACTATTCCATGGGCTTTTAATCACCACATGTTTTCCGTCCAGCGCACCTAAGCAATGTGGAAAATGCCATTTCTCCTCAAAATGTGCAGCTATTTGCAACCATGCTTCACTAGTACTGGGCAGTTGCATATGAAGAGGTGCCAGGTTTTTCCACAACACTTGGCAAACTTCTGAGACAATGTTGCCTACCGTAGTAAATCCAACTCTGTAGCTGAAGCCTATGGATCGGAACGATTCCCCCAGTAGCTAGATATCTGTAAATGAAACATAAGATGAACGTTAGACTGTGCATGGCATATTAATATTTTACCGTATGTTACTGTGTGTTACAGGTCGGAAACACAATCAAGATCTGCATCTCCGTCTATATCTGCAGGACAGCCATGTAGTTCGACTGAGCAAACGTCTACATCATCTGAAAAAACTGGCAAACAAGGCACTGGTCTTCAAAGACCGCTCAGTAGCAGTGGCATTAGTAGAGACAACGACGCCGTTTCAAACATGTCAAAGTCTTTGAATCAATTAATTGAAGTGCATAAAAGACACACAGAAGATTGGTTTAAAGACACAAATAAGAAAACGTCTGAAGAACTTTTTTTTAAAGTTGCGCCGCTAGGATGTCAAAATTACCACCCAAAACGCAATCATATCTCATGTTCCAAATTTCGCAACTGATGTTCAATGCTGAAAATCCTGACACACCACCTGTCCAAATAACCTGTCACCAGACTCAAGTATGCGCATCAAATGTGCAAGAAAATGTGAAAGCAATTATAAATTCGGATCAAACAAAACCTTCACAAACGCAATTGCCATCACAAATGCTATCAACCACACAACCTGTTTCATCAGGATTATCATCACCAATAATATATCTACCGCCTACTACACCACTAAACATCGACAATCACAGATCCACAAATGCAGGTATAAATCCATATATGCAGTGTGAATCCATAAACCCACACTACTGCGATCATACAGAAGAAACCATTGCCAGCCGAGCATCAGTAATTGCTGCTGCAATGAACATTGCTCATGACTTACCATACAATTTTAATTAGTTGTGCTAGGTACATAGAACATGTCCCTGGATTTACCTTTATCTGTTAGCAAAATATTATTGATTTATATTTGTAACATTGCAAATGTTTAGTTACAACAAATTTCGTTGCTAACGTGCTCTTCAGTTGTATAAGTACCATGGCAGTATGCCATTTGTTTATTTTAACCCTTTAAATCCGAAAGACCAAAGTACGACATAAAGTTAGCAATGAAAGACATATTTTGTTCATTATTAGCTCACCTGGCCCGAAGGGCCAGACGAGCTTATGTCGTGGCGACGTCCGTCGTCCGTCCGTCCGTCCGTCCATTCGTCGTCCGTCGTCCGTCCGTCCGTCGTCCGTCGTCCGTCAAATCGCTTCTCCTCCTTAACGGCTAGGCAGATTTTAACCAAATTTGGTTGGAAGGCTGCTATGGTGGATGGCTCCAAAACATCCCTTCAGATTTTTGATCCGTCATTTTTCACGCCTGCCATCTTGGATTTTGTCCATTTTTTGAAAATCACATAGTAAACCAATGGGAATGCCAGAATGCCATTTTTACCAGAACTAATAAACCAATTTTAACCAAATTTGGCAGAAACCAGCCTTGGGTCATTGAGATCCAAGTTTGTTCAAATGAAGCTGTTCGGTCAATTTGGCATGTGGCCATCATGGATTTTCATAAATTCAAAAATTGCCATAGGAAATGTATGGGCTCATTCATTTCCTATGGGAATTCTCAACCTATAGGAAATGTAATGGCAATACAATTCCTATGGATATTCTGGCCTCATAGAAAATGTACTGGGGTCAATCTTATTTGGGGTCATTGGGGTGAAGGTCACTTATGGTCATCAAGGTCATGGTTATTTGAGTCATCGGGGTCAAGGTCATTTAGGGTCATCAGCGTCAAGTTCATTTGGGACCATTGGGTCAAGGTCGTTCAGGATTATGAGGGTCAAGGCAATTCAGGTTAATCAGGTTCAGTGTTATTTGGAGTCATCGGGGTTCAAGGTCATTCAGGGTCATCAGTGTCAAGCTCATTCAGGACCATCAGAGTCAAGGTCATTTGAGGGTCATCATTCAAGGTTAAGGTGATTTGGAGTATTCGGGGTCAAGGTTATTTGACATCATCTGCTTCCAGTGGCCATTATGGATGTCCTATAAAAAGTACTCTTCCTGGACCACACAGTACTGCCAGCTTCTACCAAATGCTTCCATTTTTATATGCAGACATCTTATTGGCCAATAGTCCAGGTGAGCGTCACAGGCCTTTGGGCCTCTTGTTTTGAAAGTAATTTGACAAGAAGCTGTTGCTGCTGCTTATGGTTACTGTCGAATTCATTTTAAAGTATCTACAGTCAGACCTACTTTAAGCGACCAGCCTTTGGAGCACCAATACAAGGCAACTGAAGAAAATATGTGCCTTAACACATGTTTGGTTACCATTGGATATGGCTTTTTGATCTAAAAAAGATGGCGATTCCTTAAGACAGATGGCATTTCGACCACCTGACTTAAGGAAGCGCCATTTTTTGTTTATTAATTTATTTTTATTTTTCTGTTTTGTATGATGCTACAGATATTTTCTTTTGTCAATAAACTTTATGGACTACACATAAATTGTTCGATTTATATCAATTACCTTAAACACAAAGCCAGTCTCTGTCTTGGACATATAACTTCTCTAAATCGGCGATACTTCACAAGGTCATTTCCAGTTAATGTCAGTACTTGTGCAAATTGTCCTGTGCTCAGCCTCATATACTGAATGAATTTCTCATCATCAAGGTACAATTCCTGCATACGGTTGTAATATGCTCCTTGCTGGCGTCTTTTTTTAAGTAGCTCGTGTACCCACCATCGATGTTTTCTCTTCTTCTTTTTTGTTGCTTCTATAACTGTACATGCCAGGGAAGTAATTATAATCAGCTCCTCTTCCAAAAGCCAATGTTTCATAACCTTTGACATAACAGGTGCCATTATTACCACGTGCTTTGAAGTAACGTGATCGCACGAAAAACCCGTATATATGGAATCACAACAAACGTACCCGTGTCCGCATACACAACCGTATCCTGGCCGTGTCCTGACCGCAGCCGTACAAATAGAATTCTAGGCATTCGCTATTCTACTACACGTGTTTTGCTGGATATACAACCTGGCTGCAGCAACACCTCCCGTCAAATTAGTTTCAAAATATGCAACAGCGTTCCGTTATAGTTGTCTTCAAATTGAGTTACTTGAAATCTTGAAATTCAATAATTCCGAAGCGAGCGCGTATCCGCCATTTTAGCAACGCGCATATTATTATAATGAGCTTTATGGCTAGCTGCGCACTGAAACTTAAACACGTTTTTCATGCGGGGGATACCGTGTGGTATGGCCCTCGCGTGAGAGAAATACCAGCTCACCCATCCCTGATCTGAACCAATCAAATAACAGCATTTGGTCATGTAACATTACTGAAGGGTAATAATTACATTTTCTTGATCAGATTTAGGCATTATAGGGTTAACAGTTTCCGTGTTGATCTACCGTTGAATGAGCGAACGCGACGTGAAATTATGAGTTACGCGAACGAAAATTGTCATTTGCCGATTACTATATGGCGTGACAAGAACAGTTACTGGAGACTGGAATGTAGAAATCAATAATAATGTCTTCTGTTATTTCGGGACCACTGGCTCATTGTTATGTCATCCCTCTAGAGAATGGAATATATTACCGAGGTGGTCGACCCAAAGAGATCCTATTGTAATTAAATATATATCATTGTATAACTGATCTGGGCGTAAATACATCGAATCAAAATGATACTCCGTTAATAATGTTAACACACTTTCTTTGAACATCCCCGATGCTATAGCAGACAACAGAATTCAGTCAAATCGTCAAAGAATACATAGTTGGATTCAAATTCAATTCAATCAATTACCAATTGTTTACAAAATTATGAGAAGATAACAAATGGCAATGTGACATTCTTGGAAGTTAACATTTGGCGTGTTGCATTCTGCGAAGATAATATTTGGAATGATAAAATACGGGGAAAATACCATTGGGCACGATACTAGTCAATATACCAAACCAGATGTGTAGGTCAACTGTGTCTGTTTTTAATTAGTTCCAAAACAATTGATAGAATTTGTGAAAATTCGCATCGAAATTGTGTGACTTTACTATGAAAAACAGTAATTCATTTGTTTTATTTTTCGCAAAATGTCCACCAACACCTCAGCCTACCGCCTTCAGATGGGAATATTAAACAGTAGCAATCAAAGGCATCCGATCACTGGCGTATCAAGCAATTACTTATATAAACATTCACGTGCATGGACTATGACTCGGGACGGGCGGGTTTGAACGTCAGGAATTTATACAACTACCTTGTATTATTCGTCTTATATGAACATTTACATTTTTCAAATCGACAATTTATTGCGTCCTTGTAGTCACTAGGCCTGTTCTTACATTTGCAAAAGCAAATTTTCGTCAAATTATATATTACGTTGTTTTCCCGTTCACGTATTGGATATGGCTGTCAATCACCATGATAACGCAGCTTACTGGGCCGATGCTGGGTCGTTATCTGGCCGATCCAGAAAGTATCAGCACGGTAGCGGCCCAGCGTCGGCCCAGTAAGCTAGTTCTCTGGGCACATATTCTTTAATGGAGAAGCCAGCGCCACTTTGAGTGACGTCACGATCATACCTCAGAATGAAATGGCATCACTTGATCAAGCTGGGTAATAAAATACAACGGGTGCAATATTTTGATAAATGTTATTGAAACGTTGGGAAATTGGAATTGAATTGAAGTTGCTGGGTGGTACCGGGCCACTAGCGGGTCGTATCGGTCCTGCATTGGTCCAGTGCCGGCCCAGTAACCCGCGTTATTAAAGAAGATCGCAAACAAGAATTAGATTTCAATATAAACCGCCCAAAACTAAGGTTTTTATCACATTTTATGAACTAAAACGAATTTGACAAATTTGTGATAACTCTATCACTGTTAAGCCCTAGTGTGTCAACGCAACCCTTTAATGATCAAACTGCTTAAACCCAACTCTGCAGTGGTCTTGAGACTAGGGCTGTTCGATTATGGAAATAGATAATCGATTTTTTTGTCTGAAAAATAATGGATTTACTCGGATAATCGAGTATTTAATGCTAAAAATGCCAGATTGTCTATACAAATAACATAATATGCAGTTTCGTAAATTGGTTCCATGTTCCGAGGTTTAGATTACCTCAACTAAGTAGGCCTATGAAAAGACCACAAGAAGCTCAATAGGACAGGCTATATCAATTAGTCCTCTGATTGGCTGAACACGAGGAACCACCCGGCCCAGTATAATGATGTCAATTTGGAATCCATTGTTCACTCGTTCCCATTGGATAATGCTCTTAAGAAACCGGCGCGTATGGCCAAATTTTCAAGCCAGTATAAAGGCGCCAATTTTAATTTTAACACTACAGAGATTAACTTTTAATTATATTGAGCTAGCCTGTAGAAAATAATTTGACCACGCGTGGAGCAAAAGATTTAAGTCAAATTAGTTACTAAACAATCGGCAAAATTTATGAAAAATTTATCGAAAGTTTTTGAATTTACTACGAAGTCAAATGTGCATTTTTCCGCGAAATTGCCATATTTCTTTTATTATGATATAGATTTCGCCCATAGTGCCTATCTATTTCCCAGCATTTGAAAAGTCGAATATTTTGAAAATCATTTGACTGCAACTTGGTGCTGCCCTAGGCGGCAACAGTGTTAAGTCAAATTATTTCCAAATCAATCGTCAGATTTTGTGAAAATTCGCATCGAAGTTTTGTGACTTTACTATGAAAAACAGTAATTCATTTTGTCATTTTTGCAAAATGACCACCAACACATCAGCCTACAGCATTCAGATGGGAATATTAAACCGATGCAATCAAATGCTTCCTATCACTGGCGTATCAAGCAATTACTTATGTAAACATTCAGGTGCATGGACTATGACTCGGGACGGAACTATAACTTGTCTATGTGTATACAACTACCTTGCTAGAACAATCACACCCCTGATCGATTAGCTGTATTACAAGACTAAACAAATAATTATGCCTGATTAAAATAAATACTCGATTTTTGCTCCAGTAAATAGATTTTTTCGATTTTTCGATTATTTTATTTTACACTCGATTATATAATCGACGGGAAACATAATCGACTATCGATGAAATATCGATTAAGCGACCAGGTCTCCTTGAGGCATGGCTATTTGAAAGGCCAAGAGAAGACTCATTTTGAATATTTTCCTCCGAAATAACGGTAACCGAGCCAGCCATTCCAGTGGTTAATTTTCAAAAATACTCTCCTCTCGGCCTGCAGATCGACACTGGCTGAGCAAAAGCTTAAATGCTCTTTAGTTACAGTTTATGTTAAAGTCAGGAATCGTCCACCACCTGGATTCAGATAACACATACACGTGATTTCTCAGTAAATGAAACTGGTGTGTAATACAATTATAGGAGGGTGGATATGTTTATCAAACTCTCATGTTTCTCTTGCATCTCACTAAAATGCTGATGGATGAATGAGCTGCTGAAAGCTACCAATGATCATCAAAATAATTGAAGTTGCTGGGTGATGACGTCAGATACCAACAACCACTAACGCGATGACGGCACTCAGTGATTCTTAGGTAAAACTGAAGAAATTACTCTTCATGTCGAAATTTCCCTTTAATGGAAATATGCAAATACAATATTTTATTTCATTTAACCATTTCGCGACAAAATTTAGTCAAGAAAATTATACTATTTTCTTATTGAATTCCCATTTGTAGCATTTCAGTGGCAAATTTGAAAAAAATAATCTCGTGCCCTGCAAATTAAGATTCCGGAAGAGAACTATAGAGGCCGGTTTTTGCCGGCTCCGTAAATAACGGGTTACATTATACCAAAGTATCCTTTGGCGTCTAAAAAATGTCAAGCCTAACATAATCAAATGCTTCATGAATTGTTGTCCGGAAATACGCTTGTTCGAGCGCAAGAGCGAGCGGTTTGCCATTTTCGGGCATGCCACGTCCAGCGTTCATGCATATGCGAGCACGCAGAAATGCCTACAAGTCATCAGTTAAAACTATAACTTGTCTATTACATATTGTAAATGCATAAATATAATTCAACAGATTTATTTGTGAACAGTAATTGTTCGTTATCATCACATTGCATCAGAATATTGAAGAAAAGCCGGTGACACTTGGATGAAAACATCCAGATATTTGACATGGTGTCCGGAATCCGGTTTGGAAGAAATCTGTATTTGTATTTTGTATTTCTCCCTGCATTTTATAAACCTTCAACATGATGTGCTTGCGTTGACTTTTCCGAGTCGTAGACCGATAAATAAATGTGCTTAATATTTCGTTATGGTCGGCATATTGCCATTCATCCATCGCGCGGCATCAACCTCTCTTGTTTCAACCGCACCTGTTAATGCTCACGTCAGCCAAAATGCCATCTGCAGTGATCGTTACGAATACCCATTTTCAGGCCAAAATATGAATAATTTTGAAAATATGTCATTTCCACTGGTAAGATTTCACTTACAGAGTTTCTATTGGTAAGCAAATGCATATTAACTAAGTCAAGAAAATGTATCTTCTTGACCATTGACCCTTTAAAGCCTTAAATGGCTAAATTTGGTCAACAATATCGAAATATGTGCTAATTAAATGTCCATTTTCAGGCCAAAATTAAACCTTTTTAAAAATGTAATGCTGGAATGACTGGCTCGGTTGCCAAGCCATTCGAGTGGTAAATTTTCAAGATAATATTATGTTGTCCTGTAAATTTACATTCCTCAACAACACAATAGAGGCCGGCTTTGGCCTGTTTCGTCATGAAAGGGCAACATGGCTAGTGGCGAAGCTGACCACACCTACCTATGCCGTGATCTTGAGAAATATAGGCGTACATGTTGTTATCCAACAGGAAGCTTTCTTTGTACATTTTGAAAATTGCCTTTTTCTTGGCCTGCAAATGGACATTCAACACGCTAAGTTCTTGACGATTGATATACGTAGCATGTTATGCTCATTCCGGGCGCGTTTGATGCAAGAAGGTTACATATGTAAGCGTATAATAACTATGGAGATATCAGATGTATGCGCACACAGTACCACACAATTATGCAAATAGTCCATGTGTTTCACGAATTCACAAATGTATTTGCCAAAGCTAATAGAACGTTAACATCCTCGCGCACAGTTTACCAAATGACATCTAACTCATAATTGGATGGCGTGTATCTCTTTATTCGCGAACACCCACTCAGTAACGAACACACTTGCAAAACAGATTTATCTCCGCCCCGTAGTCTGCGCATACATTCCAGCGCGTCTAGCGTTGTTATTAGTCGTTCAAGTCAGACGTCTCGTAATTTACCGCTGCTAGCAGCCGTAGATAATGGAATCGCGCATCAGTTAAACGAATTTCAAAATTTTCAACATACATTTTGTATTTGAGATTAGGTTTCGAATGGTTAATTTTACCAATGTGGGAATCTGAAAATGTATGTATAAACACGGTGGGTAACCTTAGACACACCTATTATTGACCTTAGTTAATGAAACACTTATCACTGTGCGATGAGGCGGGAAATAACAGGTAAAACATCGGTTATAAGGCAGCGAGCGGCGTGCTGCAGCCGGTCTTAGGAATAGATTTAGGCCGTGTGCTCACTAGAGAGTTAATCAGGAATAACACCATACTTCAGTATGGCGTTATTCCTGCTTAACTCTCTAGTGAGAAGACGCCTTTATGGAGGAGCGGCCATTCATATAAAGAGGCATAATTAATGAGTAAAACAAAACGCAATTGCATGTTTATTAAGGCATCGTTAGAAAATTATGGTTGTGGTGATTTTTCTTGGTGGAAGGGGTGTTGTATAGTTTATTTTCTACACCTATCCAAATGAAGCATACAATTGGCAACTGAACTAATGCCATCCAAAAACAGCCACATATATCATTGGATTTGACAAGCTCATATGTTTAGTAACTTGAATTGCATTGAAAAAACATGCGTTTATAGCGTATTGTGTGATTTTGTGTTTATTGGTGATGTTGGCTGTTGTACAAAGAGACTCTGCTTTTGGGGACATTGGATACTGGTTCTTAACAATGAGTGATCATAAGACCGCTTATCGTTACAAACCAAACTCAGTTGACATCAAACGCGATGGAGACGTGTAATAATTCATTTTACTGAAAATATGTCTGTTTGGTGACATCTAGGGTGTCCGTTATAGATAGGTCTGTAGCTTTATAGACAGATTCATTGCAATGCCATTCTGACTGAATGAAGAAGATAAGCTACATTTGCTATTTTTGCCCACAATATTTCAGACACTTAACCATGCACATTTATATCAATCATACCTGAAATTGGGCAACCAGCAACATCAAATGCTGTAGACATTATAGTTATCAACACATTATAGTGCACCATCCGCCGTCACTTTCACCAAAATAGTCTAATTCATCAGTTTCCTCATGGTGTGGTGGTTGACAATGTGTGCACCCTGCGTAAGTGTACATTTCAATGCAAGAAAGACCAGCACACACATGAGCTTTCGTTGGCATGATACAACGTGTATCATTGTGGTACAGATGGGTAATATTTCTAACCTCAACAGGGCACACATTTTAGGTTTTAGTGGCCTATCACTTTCTTTGATCCAGCCATAATCTATAGCGTCGTTCAGATCTAGATTTGCTATGCAGCTTTGGCACCACACTAATGTCTGGTATAGGGCTCTGAGGACATGCAGTTGAAATGAATCTTCCGTTGATGGAAGCGTAGCACCTACTTTGTCTCTTGTCGAGACCAACACGTGCCTCCGCTGATCACGTGACTCGATTGCGTATCCCTTGGGCCAATAAAGCAAGAGGATAAATGATCTTGCGTTGGTGAACGACGTGGTTGATGTTGACGCCGAGAATCCGAGATCATAGAGCATGTGTACATTGTTAATCTGTTCCACTAGTATTGCGAGGACTGAACGCCTACGCTGAATGCACTTGTTGTCTCACACATCCTGTTAGGGCATGTACAGCTCGTGTGCAAAGACAGAGCTTTTATCCAGCTTCTCCACACAGGAGTGAACTGGAATATATCTGTCTCGAGTTATAAGTTTGTCGGTGTGCCTAGCGTGCATGCATACCTCGCTTGTCAGAAGACACCAGTAGTAGAGCATACTCACTAGACGGTCATTATCGTCACAATATACAAAACACCTAAATGAGTTTTAGCAAGCTCAATGGCGTAGCGTACAATTCTTGTATCTGCATCCTGTTGCGTGGATGGCACATGCTCAGCCTCTGTCACCCCACAGTTTCTACTTCCCTTTACAGTTTTGCGATCAGCACACCCTCCAGTAAGTATGATAAAGCTGGTGCCTTGCAGACGAGCTCCACAGCAATGGGATCAATTTCACATACAACCAGTGCAGACTTGCTTGCAGAGCCTTTCTGGAAGAGTCTGTAATTTGACACGTCATGGGTAACTGAGACTTGATGAGTGGCTGTTGTCTCACCAATTGCACGGCGCTAATGCTCCATCATTTGTACTGAATCTTTTTTGTCATACCGATCAAATGCTACTGTGACACTAGTGATGCCAGGCTCCCCATATTGTAGAAGTCCCATAATCTTCCTTATAATTTGATCTGACATGTAATCAAATGCCTTGGCAAATCTCTCAGTGTGCGAGTGTATCATTGCCATTCCATCTATACGAAAAGTTCATTGCTACTTAGAGTGTGTGGAATGGCGTACATTTCATCACCCAGTGATTCAAGCTTCTTAGCCAATTCAATCTTTGGTGTTTTACTCAAAGATTCGTCATCGTGCCGTTGATACAGCCAAGAGCCGTCGGATCAGTACTCTCAGTGAAACAAGAGTTTCCTTTGTGTGTCTGATGACAGACGTGTGCGCATATTCTCAAATGTTTTCATTTTTGTCTGTGCTAGTGGATCCCTGGAACTTAATTGTCTGTCTTTTACCAAGCGTTTCTCTATAAAGTTGGCTATTTGTAACAACCAGACGCTTTTAGATTTGACAATCATTCCTCTACTTGCAACATGTCCTGTTATAATGTTAATCATAGATCATGGCACAGTGTCTAAGTTAAAATGGTTCTGGTACTGGTTTAGTAGAACATTAACACTTTTCTCCCCATCAGAAGTATCTCTGACACGTCTTGCGCTACCCAGGTTAGCATTGCATTCTGGGGTTGATGATGTGGTACACATCGATGTGATAGCCGGTAAATATGCATCAGAAACAATTTTAGTAAGTAGCCATCATAGCAGAGTTCACCTTTGCAATGTAATCCCAATGATGCGACCCTGTCCTTTAGCTTCATGGTGTACTGTCTCTTCCAATACACGAACACGCGGTGTACAGTTGAATTGGTATTTAGCTGATCTATGGACAACGAATCCTCCATCATCCAAATGTATGTAGGAAGGAGGCTGTTCACATTCAAGCTGTCTCCTTTCAGATACATAAAGGTGAGTATTTGGCATAGTTGTTCGTCCCAGCAAAAATAAAATATTCTATCGCCTCACAGACTGCATCGATATGAAGAATAACGTATGCCTCACGTCCTTCCCTCAGCACCATACACATGCCATGTGCTGTGTCGACTAAGTTGTTCTAGAAAACACATGTTGCTGACTGTGATCGTCCAGCAGACAGGAACTGAGTCAGCGTTTCTTTCTCATTAGAAATATCTAAGCAATCTATGAGTGCAATACATGGCTGGCCGTCCTTTCCTCGAACCGTGTGTTGCAAGTCGTCTAGTCCTTGTATGGTGTTGACATCAATGCAAGGCAAATCCTCTTTCTCAGACGAGGATTGAGTAGATTGGAAATACAGTCGTAGTAATGCTTCTGCTACCAGCTTAACTCCTTTGACAGCCTGATTCAACTGCTTACCCGGAAGCATTTGATGAACGGTGGCATAAGCGATGCCTGTTACGGTAACAGGTCAACATCACAAAACAGCTTTCCCAAGCTTGCAATACATGTCAGTAGAAAGTGCATGCTACCTTGACGCATTATCGCACATTTGCTGTAAATTGTCATGTCTTTATTGACAAGGATACTATTCTATCCCCGTTTCTTAGAGACAGCTACTAACTTCAGCAATGTTGTATAGACTGTTGATAAATCAGATGGCGGTGCAGGGATGAAAGCGAGATAGTTGGCGTGTGCTACTAGTATACTGTTTGTTGATGTTATTGCATTGAAGCCACTCCATGCTGGAATAGTCTGTTCATCCTTATCACTAAAGCGTGCACGTTCTCAAATGAAATCTTTCGACCTGACTTCAGAGATTTTCTGTATCTGTGTGTCCAAACAAGAGACGTCTGATACGGCAGGTGGTTCTGGTCTTGTGTGTGGCTTGTCATATGGTGTCAATAGTTTTCTATTGTATTCTGTCACAGCCAGTTCCATCTGCATTGTACGTTGCATCTTGCCGTCATCATCTGGGGTTTCACATCGTTGGTCCAACACTGACTATGGCATGGGCTGTTGATTTGTCATCAAGTGTTTTTTGGTTCTGATCAAAATTGACAATGGCTGCATCAGCATATGTCTGTGTTTCCCCATCCACAGTATTTTGTATTCCACATGGTATGCACACATCGTCAGCTTGTGAAAGTTGATACTTTGCGACAGATGCCACCAAATGGCTCACTACATCATAAGATACAGAGTATCCTAGAGAATGTAAAACATCCATAGGCTTTTTGCTGTCAACATCACAGTGGACCTGAATGCCAAGGCCCTAAGTAAGTGTTGTATAGAAACTCTGACAAAGCGCAGTAATGGTGTCGCATATAGTCAGTGCTCGTATATCCTTGTGCGTTAATATTCATTCACATCGACTGGAGACACTTTTAAAGTCAAATCCAAAAAATAAAACCATGGAAGTAATTTTTGAAGGATATATACACATGCATATATGCAGCTGATAGCCCGCTTCAGCCAGTCAATGAATACTCCATTGTCCCGCCCTCCCACTCTACTCCCTATTGATTTTCGCGCTTGCAGGTTTTTGATATCTGCCCTAAGCCAACGAAACGTCGTAAATATAAATGAGTTGGGGTTCACAGCCAATGCAATTTCTCACTAAGAAATAAATGAAAGCTGATTGGCGGATGGCTACAGTGTAATGTTAGTTCATATCGCAAGCGATGAAAGCAAGTACGGCAGAGGAGACGATTGGCCGTGGTGTTAGCTTGGCCGACTTGTAATCAGCCGGGCGGCGTTCAAATCCCGCTAGAGTGGCAGGCGATCCGCTATAGCTGACGAGCAATCGGTGAAAATATAGGCAATCTCATTCATACGGTACGCGGTCGGCGCGCTGGTTGTTTGAAAAACGGTCAATCTCTACACTGGTTACCGTGCGTCGTCACACCCAAAATAGCCACTCTAGCGAGAACAGTGTTCCCCTGGAAAATGGCATAACATCGCTAAACACCCCTTTAACACCCAATGGCCTAAATTCAGTGAAGCCACAGTTTAATAACAATCTGATACACGTCCACCCACGAAAGCGTTCACCTGCTTTGAAGGTATGTTTATTGAATGCTCAATCCAGCAGGAATAAATGCTATGAGATTGCCGAGCTGATCGTGGATGAGGATATCGATATTTTAATTATAGCTGAAACGTGGTTGAAACAATGTGGCGATGAGTCCAAAATAGCGTTTATGATACCCGATGGCTATGCCTTCAAACACCAACCCAGACTATCGCGCGGAGGCGGCATCGCGATCATTTATAGACATTATGTACCAATCAAAGTACATGCTAGTACCGTTCAACAGTTCCAGTCATTTGAGTTATTCGAATTCACGTTAACACATCCTAAAACGTCCACCCACTTTCTGTGCTTATATCGTCCGCCTCCATCTAAAAAGAATAAGCTCACGAATGCTATGTCACTCGACGAACTTCCACGTTTATTGCAACATACATGTGTCAGAAATAAGAGATTCATTTTACTCGGCGATTTTAACATTCACCTGGACAAACTGAACAACTCTGATACCTAAAAGGCGCTGGATATCTTGTCTATGTCATCGCTCCAACACACCGCAATGGCCATATCATTGACTGGGTTATTACCCCTGAATTCGGAACACATGTTAAGGATATGCAAGTGAGTGATTCCCAAATGTCAGATCACTTTTTGCTGATATTGTCTCTCGATACAGATCGACCGACTGCACCAGTAGAAGCAGTGCTCTGCAGAAATCTCGCAGAAAATGACAAAGTTGCTTTCCGCTGTGACCTCCAGCATTCTACCCTAATTCAATGCCCTCCTTCTAACTGTGATGATTTAGCTATTCTGTACAACACGGTGCTGTCTGATCTCCTGGACAAACACGCGCCGGAGAAGGCAAAGAAAAAGGTTTGCCGTCCAGTGTCAACGTGGTTATTCAGCCCCGAAGTTTTAGAAGCAAAATCAGTACGACGAATGGCTGAGCGAAAATGGGAGAAAAACTAGGCTGGAAGTTGATTGTCAAATATATGCCAGTGCAAGGAGCAATGTGTTCAACATAATCTCCAATGCAAAACGCGCATCTCTTTATTCCAAAATATTGGAATGTGCATCTGACTCTAAGGCATTATTTAAACTAATGTTCTCATTAATGGGCAAGACTAAGGTGACTTCACTTCCCGATATAGATGATTCAATGCAAATCGCCCTATCGTTCTCAGAGTTCTTTCACGACAAAATCGATGTTATTCGTAAACAGCTGTCGTGTTCGGTGCAGTCAGAGGAGTTGCCATCTGAACACCATGGTTTCAGCAACGAATGTATCGCAAGCCTCGAACCTTTCTCTGAAAACGATGTGATGTTGCTCTTGAAACACTCCAAACCAACTTTCTGCCCACTCGACCCGATTCCTACAAAGATGATATACGAGCATATTGACATTTTGCTGCTCGTCATCACTGCACTTGTAAATTCGAGTTTGGCAAGTGGTACTATGCCGAAAGTCATCAAGTATGCGCTCATTAACCCTCTCTTGAAAAAATCAGGCCTTGACGAGGACAATCTAATAAACTAGAGGCCAGTGTCAAATCTGCCCTTCCTATCCAAGATCATAGAACGTGCTGTGTTTCAGCGATGTCCGACCATGTATCTACTCATAACCTACTGGAACTATTCCAGTCTGCCTATCGTCACCGACATAGTACTGAGACAGCACTGCTCAAAGTCCTGAATGACATTTGTTGGGACGTAGATAAAGGCAATGTAGCCCTTTTACTATTGCTGGACGTCAGCACCGCGTTCGACACAATCGACCACAAGAATCTCCTCGCACGTCTGACAGATGAATTTGGAGCCACAGGACTTGCTTTGGACTGGTTCCAGTCTTATCTAACTTACAGGTATCAATCAGTCTATGTTAACGGTATCCAGTCTACTCCAGTTGAACTCACGTGTGGTGTGCCACAGGGATCCATATTTGGACCTGTATTATGTACCCTTGCACGAAGCAGCTGGGATCAGTCATAGACAATCACGGCCTGTCGCACCATTTCTACGCTGGTGATACTCAGCTTATAAACAGTTTCCAGCCATCAGCACCTGCTGCGGCCGAAGCCGTCAAACAGATAACAGACTGCTGTCAAGATATAAAAAACGTGGATGAACACTAATATGATAAAGCTTAACGATGATAAGACAGAAATACTGCTCGTGGGTCCATCTATTAGACGTGCAAAAAGTAAGCTCGATGCCATCACTATTGGTACTAGCCCTGTTAGTTTGTCTAGTAAGGTAAAAGACCTAGGGGTTGTTTTGAACTGCGAGCTTAATATGGATAAGCAAGTCAATAATCTTTGCAAGGTGTGCTTTCTTCAACTGAGAAACATCAGTAACATCAGAAAGTACATGCCTAAAGAGGCTACCACTGAACTTGTAGCTTCATTGGTCTTATCTAGGCTAGAGTATTGCAACAGCTAGCAATGTGCGCGGAATAGCTAGACATGTGGTGGCTATAGCTCGAAATGTGATGGTGGCTATTGGTAACAATGTGCTGACAGTAGCTGGAACCGTGATGGCTGTAGCTAGAAATGAGATGGCTATAGCCAGAAATGTGCTGGCTATAGCTAGAAATGTACTGGCTACAGATCGAAATGTGCGTACTATAGTTAGAAATGTGCATACTACAGCTAGAAATGTGCTGGCTATAGCTAGAACTGTGCTGGCTATAGATCGAAATGTGCGTACTAGAGTTAGAAATGTGCGGGGTCTAGCTAGAAATGTGCGGGCTATAGATAGACACGTGCGGGCTGTAGATAGACACGTGCGGGCTGTAGATAGAAATGTGCGAACTATTGCTAGAAACGTGCTCGTTGAATATAGAAATGTGCGGGGCATACCTAGAAATGGGCGGATTAAAGCTAGACATGTAGCTAGTGATATGCGGGCTATAGCTAGAACTGGTCGGGGGTGTTTGGAAATTGATCCCTCGTGTTGGGTTAATTGTGAACTCTACCTTCGACAGCAACAACGTTCAATGATATTATTGTTAACAGATTTACATCATTTTCAACAGAACATGTACTGACAGTATTCTACTCATCGATTGACTCAACCAGTGTTGGGTTATTATGCGAATGGATCTTTCCAGTTTTTGTTATGCCCCGCCATCACTAGCTAATCTCAACCCACACGTCGCCGTGTTGGGATTGAGCGATCCCCGAATGTCCTGCCTATCAATTTCATTAGAACTATTCAGTTACGTTGGTGAATATTTTGTAACTAATGTGTCTGGTTGCTGGCAGCGTGCCGTGGTAAAGGCATACAATTCGCACAACAACACAGCTCGTCTTCAACTATGCGTTCGTGACGTACTTATCTAGGACATTCATGACGTTATAACGACGCCATTGAGTGTGATGCACTTTTATACGTCATGTAGCTGATTATGGCGCCATGTGATAGTTGGATACGATGGAAAGGGTTTTTGAGATAGGCATTGCTTGCAGCTGGCGTGGAATAATCTCCCTAATAATAGCATCAGAAGAATTCCTCTATCTACTAGCTCTTCACGCATGGCCTTCGTAGTAATTGCTGAACCATTTATCTTGTTGTTAGGATGATTAACGGAGCTATGCGCATCTGAATGTGATTAACGCAGATACGTTACGGTAGACAAAGGCCGTGTTCTCACTAGCGAGTTAATAGGGAATCGCTCCATACCTCAGTATGGCGCTACGCTGGTTAGGTTTCTAGTGAGAACACGGCCTAATACTATACCTAACTTAATATATTTATTACAAGAAAACAAAAAGAAAAATATGTAAGTAAAACAGATAAGCTGTTGAATATTTTGAATCTAATTTGACAAAGGTAGCAACAGCGTTCGGTTAAATTGGTCACACAAAATACAACATGGCATTTATTAACCTTATAATGCCTACGTCTGGTCAAGAAAATATAAATATTTGCCCATTTTCAGGACAAAAGAAGACCATTTTTAAAGATTCATCACTGGAATGGCTGGCTCGGTAATCGAGTCGGTACTTCCAGTGGTAATTCTACAAAAATAGTCTTCCAGTGGCCTGCGAATGGACATTCCTAAACACCATTGCCCAGGTTGGTATTGTCAGTGATCGCCATGAACGGGTCAAATCGCAAAAGGATTTCTGATGTTTTGGCCTTTCAGGATTTCTGGCTTCAGAGGGTTAACTACTCTGCTAATATCCCATAGATAGGCCGTGTTCTCACTAGAGACGAAGGCCGTGTTCTCACTGGAGACTAATGCCGTGTTCTCACTAGAGACTAAGGCCGTGTTCTCACTAGAGACTAAGGCCGTGTTCTCACTAGAGTGTTAATCGGGAATTACGCCATACTTCAGTATGGCTTTATTCCTGTTTAAGTCTCTAGTAAGAACACGGCCATGTATTATTTTCTATTTCTAGAATCACTGCTTTGCACGTAGACCGTAATGTCTACCATACACGTACCTGATAAGCTGGCATCTATATCTTCATTACTGTTTCCGATTTTGCTAGGTATAAATTAGCAAGCTCCCTCGTGTCACTAGCGAGTCAAAGCGCTAACGACACTACTTAGGCCGTGTTCTCACTAGAGACTAAGGCCGTGTTCTCACTAGAGAGTTAATCAGGAATAACGCCATACTTCAGTATGGCGTTATTCCTGTTTAAGTCTCTAGTAAAAACACGGCCATATATTATTTTCTATTTCTAGACTGACTGCTTTGCACATAGACCCTAATGTCTACCATACCTGGTAAGCTGGCATCTATATCTTCATTACTGTTTCCGATTTTGCTAGGTATAAATTAGCAAGCTCCCTCGTGTCACTAGCGAGTCACAGCGCTAACGACACTGCTTAGGCCGTGTTCTCACTAGAGAGTTACTCGGGAATAACGCCATACTTCAGTATGGTGTTATTCCGGATTAAGTCTCTAGTGAGAACACGGCCTACCGCCGTGTTCTAACTAGAGACATAACCGGCGTAACAGAATACTGAGGTATGGCCTTATTCATGACGTCATCCTACACGCCACGCATATATGACGTAAACTGTTTGATGGATAAACTGGAAATGCCTATTAACCCATCTTTACGTTACATCTTTTAAATAGAATATTTCAACTTTGCTCGGTGAATGTCCATTTACAGGCCAAGAGAACAATACTTTTTTTGTAAATTTACGACTGAAATTTGTGAAAATAACTTTCTGTTGGCCAGTGCAAATTGATATCATTTACGACCACACTCGTTTACTGGCTCGGCCATGAATGGGTGCAATGGTTAAGAAAGTTGTTAAAAGTCTTTGCCAATTTGTAGGCCATGAGGAAATAATTTTTGAAGATTTATTACTAGACTGTCAAATGGCTCGCTTATTGAGTTAGTCATTCCCGTCATAACTTTTCAAGAACAGTTTTCGCTGAGCCTGCAAATGGACATTCCTCAAGACCATTGCAGATGCCGTTTTGTCCGGTCTGATAATTACACAAGCGGTAATTTGACACATGGGGGGATAAATCAATCAAAGAAAAATACACTTTTTTACAAATAAGAGGTAATTCACTTTTCTAGAAAACAGCAAAATCTGTAGAAATCAGTTAGAAACAGACACACTCTTAGCAAGAGAGCATTCCGCGATACAACTTTCCAATATTAGTTTCTTGGGCGTTCTCCTAAGAACGAGATTCTGTACGAGACTCGTATTTGTTTAATTCCACATCGTCTGTCTTGTAAATCCGTAAGCTTCTGTGCAGTGTTCAGTCAGTGCGCAAGTCAATCTTGTGTAAATACCTGCCTTAAAATTCGCTAATATTGATATTGGATCGCTCAACTGTCAGATACGTACCGAGCTGTCGGTGAACTTAGTGAAAAAAACCTGTTTCTTGAATCTTGCGTTATCTGAGAGTGCAACTGCATTCTTCAGTGCTTTTTTAAATAATTGATACACATCTTCTTTCTAAGTGATAATTCATAGTAGTGTATGTAGTAATGTCAATAATTGAGAAGTGACAAATAAATATATTTATAATTCATAATATGTAATATTATCCATTCAGCCGTCAAATGTGTTCAAGAAAATTTAAGCTTAACTTTTCGTATGGAAAATGTCTATTTGCGGAACAAGAGGAGACATTTTTGAAAATTTATCACTGGAATGACTACCGAATATTTTGAAATTAACTTGAATGGGCGCTGTTGCTGCCTAAGGCAGCAACATAACCCAGTCAAATTAGTTTCAAAATATCCAACAAATTACCAGTATAATTTTCTGGAAATTGAGACTCAGAATGCGCAGGGATCGATTGATCCCACCACGGGCAACATCTGGGTGGAGTTTAGCTACAATGGGCGGGGCATAGCTAAAACTAGATTCCTCCATTGCAAATTCATCTAACACGTTCACTTCGCTCACTTTCGTGACATAAATTTTGATTGTGAAGTCGGCTAACAAGACAGGACATTTATTATGACTTCAGATATTTAAGTGGCAGATGGGATCCCTCAATTTAGTGTCATATTCATCAAAATGGCGTCTATTGGGTTCAATAATAGATAGTCTACATGAAGGCTGCTGAGAAAATATGGCATGTTACAACAGCACGAGGTAGTGACTGCTGTATTGTTGTCATTTGCCGTGCGGCCGTCAAAATCTCATTGTCGAATTCAACATGGCCATAAGTCTGCATAGGTTAGTGATGATTCCCAACACACATTGGCTTTTAGCCTGTCTGGCTGTCGCAAATCCTTCGGTTTTGAAAACAACGCTCTCTTGCCAAGATTCTAGCGACAAATATCTTGATTCATGGCAGAAATGCATTTACAATATCCATCAGTTTTACTGTGTTGCCATTAGAATTACACTCTATGGACACATCGCTGTCTCTCCGGTGTATTTTGGACGATTTTGTGGTATGAGAAGATTCCATTACTATCGAGACAACAGTGTTACACTGGCGGTGCTATTGGCATTTTACATTTCCAAATGCAAATCTAGATTTATATCAAGAGCACAATGGCATCGACGCCAATTATTGGAATGCATGTGTGGTATATTTTGAAACTCATATTACTGGGCGGTGTTAGTGGGTGGGTGTTGCCGCATATCGTAGCAACGGCTCCATGTCAATTTAGTTCCACATATTCAGCAGAATGATTATTCATCAGAAACGCACAGCTCAAGGTTGGAGAGAGAAAGAGAGATACTTTTTGATTTTTGTAATGGAGCTACATCATTTTGATTGTGTCGTCATGTAACATGTGGCATATTTGACTATGACGTCAACTACTTGTTTGACACGTAGGACGCTTCTATAGATAATTCCAGTTTCTCAGTCAAATCACATGACGGTTAATGAAATACGCGACGTGTAGGGTGACGTCATATGCAATAGCGCCATGCATGTCGTCGCTAATTTCGCCACGAACACTTAATTGATAAGGGACTAAGCGTCATTGTATAAATTGTATGTCTTTACTATTTGATAAACATACTGTTGTATAGGCAACATCACCCCACCGCGCCCACCCAATTCCACCGCAAAATTAGTTTACAAATATCAACAGCTTACCTGTATAGTTTTTATATAAATTGATGGTCAGGAAGATCACGGATCGATCGACCCCAACACGGGCAATATGTTGGTGGGGCGTAGCTAGAGATTGGCGGGCATAGCTAAAACTGGATTCCTCCATTGCCGAAGTAATCCGGTAGGCCTCATGTCTGTAATACAACCACAAATGACTCCACGATACTTTGAACTTCAATAGTCTGGATACCAGCCAGTTATCGTGGTCAAATTGAAATGTTTCGTGGGTGGTTAAATGGGCTACTCAAGACATAGGGGACATACGAGAGATCAGAAAAGACAGCGAAAAGCGAGACCACAGAGGAAATAATGAGAGGTTAGACCTGAGGCATAAATAAGGCAGAATTAAGACGTCTAGTGTTACTGAATTCAAACAGCTATTCAAATGACTATTCAAAGGAGGAAGTGTGTGTTCAATGGAAGTGAGAGGAGACGAAGTAACCTGAACTAAATAATACGAAATCTTGTCGCCAAGTGTCTGCTGATATCAGAGGGTCGTTTTCATGGATGATTTATACCTTTCCTGTTCAATATCTCTGTATAGGCAATATCGAACCTCATGACGATTCCATAGGATTATAGGAAGCCATGCACAACAAAGTTGAAATGACAGTCAACGACAAACTTCAGATAAATTGTTTTTTTTATAAATATGCATATAGATTGCCATTACACTCCCGGGAATGAACGGAGATGAGATCGTAGAGAAATCCAATACTGGGTTAAGTAAATGGCTCAAATACGAGGGATGTTCATCAATAACTGACGAATCCCTGCTCAATCAACAGAGCATGTAGTAGAAGAGCGGCTAAGGCCAGAAAGTGGTCGGGAACCCCTCCCCACTGTAGAACAAAACAAAACCAATTTTAACTTAAGGATTGCCATCCATAAACTGTGAAATGCATGGTTGTGGTCATCACTTTCAGTGGCAGATATGTTTTCTCACACCCCTTAATCAGTAAAAATTTCGAAATATGTGTTTTTACGTTCCGTACAGCTGTCCGTGAATTACACAGACATTCAGATCACTCGGTATATTTCTAAGCTGTATACGTTATTGCAAATGTTTTCTTTTTCACAATATTCAATATGTTTTTTATTGATTAATACAAATACTTTTTCGCAATGATTTACTGAAATTTTGATTGCAATGGGTGTTCCAAAGGCAGAAGCAGAATGTTATTCCACACAGAAATTACAGCATCGCCTTAAGGTCAACTTCCAAGACAGATCGTCCTTCATTGAACGTTCTGCCTATTCATACTTATTGTGTAACACACTTAGAAAGAGCAGCTGATCTGCAGATGAAATTAACAACATAACTTCAGCCAGATCTAGGAGCCCACCAGAAGTATTGCTTTGCACATTGATGCAATATTGGTACTGCACATAACTGTTGTGCTACTGATGAACAGGATGCCTTTTGCCAAGTAATCCACAGATTGATACATATATACTGCAGAACATGCTATTGACCATTGCAGAGACTTGGTTCAAGATCTCTTGCATGACTTTATTTTTTGGATTTGACTTTGAAAATATTTCCAGTAGCTGTGAACAAATAGTATCGCACACTGATATACGAGCACTGGCCACAACATTACTGCTCTGTGTCAGAGTTTCCGTACAGCATTTAATTTGGGCCTTGGCATTCAGGTCCACCGTGATGTTGGCAGCAAAAAAGCCTATAGATGTTCTACATTCTCTAGGATACTCTGTATCTTATGATATAGTGAAACATTTTGTGACATCTTTCGCAAAGGATCAACTTTCACAAACTGAAGATGTGTACATACCATGTGGAATATAAAATATCGTGGATGGGAACACACAGACGAGATGCAGCCATTGCCAATTTTGATCAGAACGAAAAAACATTTGATGAAAAATCAACAACCCATGCCATAGCCATTATGTTGGATCAACGATGTGAAACCCCAGATTATGATGATGGCAAGATGCTAGGTACAATTTCAGAAGACACGGGATGTGACAGAATATCCTAAAAAAAATTTGACACGATTTGACAAGCCACACAAAAGACCAGAATAACCTACTGTATCTGCCGTTTCTTGCTTGGACACACCGACAGAGAAAATCCCCGAAGTCAGCTCGAAAGATTTAATTTGAGAACGTGTACGCTTTAATGATAATAATGGACAGAATATTCCAGCATGCGGTGGCGTCAATGCAATACTATCAACAAACAGTACACCAGTAGCAAACGTCAAATATCTCGCTTTCATCCATGCACCACGATCTGATTTATCAACAGTCTATACAACATTGCTGAAGTTAGTAGCTGTATATACGAAATGAGGATAGAATAGTATCGTTGTCAATGAAGATATGGCGATTTACAGTAAAAGTGCATCAAGGCGGCATGCACATTCTACTGGCATTTATTGCAAGTTTTGGAAAGCTGTTTTGTGATGGTGACCTGTTACCGTAACAGGCATTTACACTTATGCCACCGTTCATCAACTGCTTCAGGGTAAGCAGTTGAATCGGGCTGGCAAAGGAGTTAAGTTGGTAGCATAAGCATTACCACGACTGTATTTCCAATCTACTCAATCCACGTTTGAGAAATAGGGGT
This sequence comes from Chaetoderma sp. LZ-2023a, assembly GCA_034401795.1. NCBI lineage: Eukaryota > Metazoa > Mollusca > Caudofoveata > Chaetodermatida > Chaetodermatidae > Chaetoderma > Chaetoderma sp. LZ-2023a. The sequence goes on along the minus strand of CM067366.1, from coordinate 50,007,792 downwards.
TGCCATGCATTGATGTCAACACCATACAAGGACTAGATGACTTGCAACACACGGTTCGAGGAAAGGACGGCCAGTCATGTATTGAACTCATAGATTGCTTAGATATTTCTAATGGGAAAGAAACGCTGACACAGTTCCTGCCTGCTGGACGATCACAGTCAGCAATATGTGTTTTCTAGAACAACTTAATCGACTCAGCACATGGCATGTATATGGTGCTGAGGGCAGGACGTGAGGCAGACGTTATTCCTCATATTGATGCAGTCTGTGAGGTGATACCCTATTTTGTTTTTGCTGGCAGGAGCAACCATGCCAAATAGTCACCTTTATATGTATCTGAAATGAGGCAGCCTGAATTTGAACAGCATCCTTCCTGCATACATTTGGACGATGGAGGATCCGTTGTCCATAGATCTGCTAAATACCAAATCAACTATGCACCTGGTGATCAACTATTGGAACAGACAGTAAACCGTGAAGCTAAAGGACATTCTGGCTCCATTGGGTTTACATTACAGAGGTGAGCTCTGCTATGATGTCTGCTTACTAATCATGTGTCTGGTGCATATTTACAGGCCATCAAATCGATGTGTACCACATCATCATCCCCAGAATGCAATGCTAGCTGGGGTAGCGCAAGAGGAGTCAGATATAGTTCTGATGGGGAGAACATTCTTGATGTTCTACTAAACCAGTACCAGACTACCTGAAAGTTGGACACTGTGCCATGCTCTATTATTAACATTATAACAGGAACTGTTGCAAGTAGATGAATTAATTTCAAATCTAAAACCGGCTGGCTAGTTACAAATGGTCACCTTCATAGAGAAACGCTTTGTAAAAGACATCGAAGTAAGCTTCAGGGATCTACATGCACAGACTAAAATCAACATATTTGAGAATATGCACACACATCTGTCATCAGACACAAAATAAATTCTTGTGTTTCACTAAGAGTACTGCTTCGACGACTCTTGTCTGTATCAACGACACGGTGCCGCATGTATGGGTAACACACCACAGATCGAATTGGCTAAGAAGCTTGAATTACAATGTGATGAAATGTACGTCCTCCCGCACAGTCTAACTAGCAAGGCAGTAGTTCCTATAGATGGAATGGCAATGATGCAATCGCACAATGGGAGATTTTCCAAGGCATTTGATTACATGTCAGATCAAATTCTAAGGAAGATTATGGGACGTCTACAATATGGGGGAACCTGGCATCACTGGTGTCACAGTAGTATTTGATCGGTATGATAAAAACAGATTCAGTAAAATGATGGAGCATTAAGGCCGTGCAATTGATGAGACACCAGCCACTCATCAAGTATCAGTTACCCTTGACGTATCAAATTACAGACTCTTCCAGGAAGCCTCTGCAAACAAGCTTGGGTGTATGTGTAATTGACTCCATTGTTTCTGGAGCTCGTCTGCAAGGCAACAGCTTTATCATACTTACTGGAGGGGATGCTGATGGCAAAAGTGTAAAGAGAAATAGGAACTGTGGGGTGGCAGAGGGTGAACATTTGGCATCCACGCAAGAGGATATAGATATAAGAATTGTACTTCACATACTTCACGCCATTGACCTTGCTAAAATTTATTTAGTTTTTTTGTATATGGTGACGATAATGCCAGTCTAGTGATTCTGATCTACTACTAGTGTCTGCGTCTTCTGACATGCGAGGTATACATGCACGCTAGGCACTTTGACACACTTATAACTCGAGACAGATATATTCCAGTTCACTCCATTGTGGAGAAGCTGGATAAAAAGGTCGGCCTTTGCACACGAGCTGTACATGCCATAACAGGATGTGTGAGACAAGTGCATTCAGCGTAGGCTTTCAGTCATCGCAAAACTAGTGGAACACATTAACAATGTACACGGCGTCAACATCTAGCACATCGCTCAACATTGCAAGCTCATTTATCCTATCACTTTATGGTCAACGGGGAAAGCAATCGAATCCCTTGATGGGCTGAGGCACATGTTAATCCCGACAATAGACAAAGTAGGTGATATGCTTCCATCAGCGGAAGATTCATTTCAACTGTATGCCCTCAGATCCCTATACCAGATATATGTGTGGTGCCAAAGCTACATAGCAAATCTAGATCTGAACGACCCTGTAGATTATGGATGGATCACAGAAAGTGATGGTTCACTGGCACCTAAAATGTATGAACAGTTGTGTGCTTCTGTTGAGGTTAGAACTAGCATCCATCTGTACTACAATGATACACGTTGTACTATGCCAATGAACTCTCATGTTTGGTTGCGGATCGTCCTGGCAATGAAATGTGTACGTGCACAGATTGCACACATTCTCAACCACCACACCATGAGGAAACTGATGAATTAGTAAATGATGAATTTTAGTGAAAGTGACGACTGATGCTGTACTATAATTTGATGATACTATAATGTCTATAGCATTTGATTTTGCTGGTTGTCCCATTTCAGTTATGATTGATATCAATGTTCATGTTTAAGTGTATGAAATAGTGTGGACAAATTTAGCATATATAGCTTATCTTCTTCATTCAGTCAGAATGCCATTGCAATGAATCTGTCTATGCAGCTACATACCTGTCTATAACGGACACCCTAGATGTCACCAAACAACGTATTGTCAGTAAAATGAGTTATTACGTGTCTCCATCGCTTTTGATGTCAAAGGAGTTTGGTTCTTAACGAGAAGAGGTCTTATGATGACTCGTTGTTAACAACCATCATCTAATGTCCCCAAAAGCGGATGCTCGTTATATACAGGTTTGTACATCAGAAAACATCACAAATGAACAGAATATCGCACAACGTGCTATAAAAGTATTTTTAGTAAAAGGAATTCAAGTTAATAAACATATGAGATTGTCAAATCCAATGATATATGTGGCTGTTTTTGGATAACTGTATATGCCAGTATTTTAGTTGCCAATTGTCAGCCTCATTTGGATAGGTATAGAAAATAAACTATACAACACACCTACCACCAAGACAAATCACCACAACCATCATTTTCTAATACTATATACATGAGGCATTAAGAAAAAATCAATTGCGTTTTGTTCTACCATTGGAGGGGTAACGCCTTAATTATGCCTCTTTATATGAATGGCCACTCCTCTATAGCTGCATTGGAATGCTGTTTAACCCGTTCACTACGAAGCCGGCCAAAACCGGCATCTGTAGTTGTCTTGAGTAATGCCTATATTTCCAGTCATTCCAGCGGTAAATTGTCAAAAATAGTCTTCATTTGGCTTGCAAATGGACATTTAGTAAGCAAATATTTTGATTTTTTTTATACCAAATTTAGACATTACAGGGCTAAAGATATTGAAATTTGCCCAATTAATTATTTTTCCCTTGAGGAGCACATGCGAGTTTGTTGACAGCGCGAGTGTCCTTGGAGATTTAATTTGACATAGAATATTTCATTGGCAAAAACACGAAGATCTGCATGGAAGATAAACTAAGTGTATGCGTAACTCCTTGTACATTTATGTATCACAACCACTCATCTGTCATACACATTGTTATTGTTAAGCAGGTTACACCCGATAGAACTATACATTTAATGTATTGAAACATGCTCATACACTCTTCAAGTGGTCCTGTATAAACACACAATTATTAAGCAACTTATTTGTTTGATGTGATGGTATTGTTTTTACGGTTACTGTCCTCCCAGTGTGTAACGTGTTGATGTTTCCGATCGCCTGTAGCAGTGGTGATAGAATTGTGTCTCTCGCCGGCGAACTTTCCAGACATATTGCCGTTTTTTAAAAATCTTTCCTATTGGATTTGTTTCGCAAATATAATGCTTTCATAAATTGAAAAAAACACATCTGCTCACACCAGTTTCTAGAGAAACAGCATAAGATATCAAACAAGCATGGCGGGGTAAGAATGTGTGCACAAAAAGTTAGCATGTACTAATAAATAATACACAAGAACCAGTATAGTAATATTAATAGCATTATTAGCAATACTACTGAAAATGTATTTATATCTGGGAACTACACATGTAATCTGTTGAATATTTTGAAACTAATTTGACTGGGCTATAAATATATGTTCAGTGTACCAGTGTTCTGGTGTATTATTTATAATTTGTAATTCTTTGCTATTTAATAAACATGCTGTTGAATATTTTGAAACTAATTTGACTGGGCGCTGTTGCATCTTTAGCCAATGGACCGTTCCATTTTTAGCTATGCCCCGCCCATCACCAGCTAAGGCCGACCCACACCTCGTTCGTGTTGGGATCAATCGATCTCTGAACACCCTGACGATTAATTTCTAAAAAGCTGCACATGTAATATGTTGAATATTTTGAAACTAATATGACTGGGTGCTATTGCTGCCTAAGGCAGCAACAGCGCCCAGTCAAATTAGTTTCAAAATATTCAACAGCTTGTTTGTTAAATAACAAAGAATTACAAAGAAATACTATATTATTCATACAACGTGCCGGACCATTTGCGATTTGCTGACGGTTTATATGGAACCCATTGTGATGTAATGATTATGACGTCATCATACATGGGCTGACCGGAGTATGACGTCATACGACGTATGATAATGGATGGATACTCTGGAAAGGTGAATTGAGTTCAGCTCTGGTAATGGACAGCCCTTTGTACACACTCTAAACAATGCTAAATATTTGAATCTAAAAGTCAAATACATGATATTATTTTACATAACCTATGTCGCTCAGCGTGGCTGATCACGTATTAATGTATACTAGCAGAAACCCCTGAAAATCCAGGATAGCGTGCACAGGATTCGTATTGGGTTGAATATTTTGAAATCAATTTGACTGCCAGGAAGTATTTATAATGATATTCTATTTAAGAATATATACTGTGCTCAGTAAAATAAATAATGTATTAGGCGTTGCTCTTCCCACCAATCTCGCTCTCTCCATCCATCTGTCTGTCTCGCCCCCCACCCACCCTCTCTCTCATTCTCTAGCTCTCCCCCCCCCTCCCTCCACCCCTCTCCTCCCTCCCAGCCTCGCTCACCTCTCTCTCTCGGTCTATCCATCCCCATCCCTCCCCTCCCCTCCCTATTTCCTCCTCTCTCTCCCCCTCTCTCCCTTTCTCCCTCTCACGCCCGTGCAGCTCCCTATCCATCCCGCTCTCTCTGCACCACTCTCTCTCTCTCACTCTCTCTCTCTCTCTCTCTCTCTCTCTCTCTCTCTCTCTCTCTCTCGCTTCCACTCTCCCGCACTTGGACCCCTCACTCTCTCACCATCCTCCCTGGTCCTTTTATCTCTCGCTCCCCCTACCTCCATTCCTTCCATCTCTCCCCTCTCTCCACTCGCTCTTTCTCCTGCTACCGCCCCTCCTTCTCCTTGCCCCCGCCACCAGTCTGTCTGTCTGTCTGTCTGTCTGTCTTTCTGTCTGTCTGTCTGTCTGCCTGCCTGCCTGCCTGCCTGCCTGCCTGCCTGCCTGCCTGCCTGCCTGCCTGTCTGTCTGTCTGTCTGTCTGTCTGTCTGTCTGTCTGTCTGTCTGTCTGTCTGTCTGTCTGTATGTATGTCTGTCTGTCTGTCTGTCTTTACATTGAAAAAAACGCATTGGCACAGGAATTTAATTACAAATTTCTTTACCTAAATTTGTCCTATCGAGACCAAGTTTAGATTTACTTAGAGTGGTCCCCCCTTGAGATTAGTTGGGGTAAAATGAACTTATCAGTAGGTCGCTTTAACAGGTAAAGGCTGGGATTGATCCTACATTATAGAGAAATCACACACACACGAATGCACGCCCGCACGCACGCACGCACGCACGCACGCACGCACGCACGCACGCACGCACGCACGCACGCACGCACGCACGCACGCACGCACGCACACATCTGAACGAATGCACGAATGCATGCAATAACACATGCCCACAGTAATACATGCACGAATGCACGCAATAATGCATGCATGAACGCATGCACGAACGAACGCACGAATGCATGCACGCACACACCCGCGCACTAATGTACTCACGAATTAATGCACCCACACCCACATACACACACGCACACATACACCCACTCAAGTATAGATGCACACACGTGCGGATGTACGAGCACACACCCACACACATACACACATAAGAACAAACGCCCGGACGCCCGAACGAACGAACGCACGCACGAACGAACGAACGAACGAACGAACGAACGAACGAACGCACGCACGCACGCACGCACGCACGCACGTACGCACACACGTACGCACACATACTTTTGCAGACACAAAATTAAAAGATGTCCTACGGATATGATTTCATGTTGCCCCACCATTGATTTTGGTTGGGATTAGATTTATTTAAGAATAGGTAGGGAGGGATGAAACCTTGTCATTGTTATCAGGAACTATAAGGTCTAACTTTGATCTTACTAGCAAATCTTTCAGGTTTGGATTTCTATTGTAAGCTATTACTGGTCGTGCTTTGATCGGTTCCTTTGATTTAGACTGCAACTGTGAATATTCGTCTTTCATGGTTTTTTGCTAATTCAACATTACGTCTATTGTATATGAGTTGAAATGGGATAATTTTGTTCTTTTGTGATATTCCCGAATCTACATTTATTCCAAATGGTGCTTTTGTTTGGAGTGTTCTAATCCAATGGCCTTCTCGGATTTTGCGAAACGAACTCGTTTCTTCCTCACTATCGAAGGTCGGAATCTGTTCTATTGGCATGATTTCAAAATGATGTTCAACTGAATGATCAGGAAGTTGGAAATGTTGAGCAATTGGCGTATCTGCTGAGGTGTTAATATCAGAAACGTGGCGTCTAGCACGCACTCTAAATGCATTTTTTTGTTTCACCAACATACTGTTTCTGGCAAAGGGCACACTTGATCAAATAAACTACATTCTCAGAATCACAATGCATATTAGTTCGGATATGATATTCATTTTTAGTTTGAAAGCTCAGGAATGTTTGTTGGTTTACAATATAGTTGTTTACTTTGCATCTATTTTTGTCGCATTTAGAAACTGATCCATCGCACATGATTGGTTTATTGTGTTTAATTTGGACAGGCTCAAACTCGGGTCCGCTATGAGGTTTTAGATTTTCAAGCTCATTGATGGTGTCTGCTTTAATTTTTCGAAGAAAACGGGCTGAATAGCCTCGTGCTTTCAAAGCATCAAACAGAGTAGAGCATGCACTATTCAGATTTTGCCTGTTGCTAGAGTTTCGAAAAGATCTTATGATTTGCGATTTGATCAAACCTTTAAATGTGTGTGGAGGATGAAATGATTTTTTGTGAAGCAGCTGATGTGAGTCTGTTGGCTTAAAGAATACTTTATATTCTAATTTTCCAGAGGAATCAAATTGAGGACCCTTATAGATCGTGACATCTAAAAAGTCAACATCTGTTCCACTAATAGTAGCTTTTAGCTTGATATTTGAATCTTGGTTATTTAAAATGCGAAAAAATTCCCAAAAGTCTTCTTCTGAATGTTGCCAAACTATGAAGATGTCATCTAGATATCTGAGGTAAAGAAGAGGCTTTTTGGTTGATTTGTTCAGTGCCTCCTCTTCCCACTCCGCAACATAAATCGTGGCAAAATTTGGGCTGAATCGTTTACCCATTGCGCATCCACAGATTTGAAGGTAATTTTCACCATTAAATTGGAAATCGTTTCCTTTAAGACTTAGCTCTAATAATTTTAGAATTTCCGTGTCTGGTCGATCTGGATCAGGAAATTTGACAAAAGAATTCTTAATAGCATTGACTCCAGCATCAATATCTATATTGGTATACATAGCATCTATGTCTAATGTGACTAAATACGCATCTTTCGGAACTGACAATTTGGATAGCTTTGAAAGAAAGTGTTCTGTGTTCTTGAGAAAGCTCTTGTGTCTATTAGCAATGGGCTTTAAATAGTAATCAATATATTCTGAAATGCCATAAGACTCACTGCCACAGTCTGAAATGAAGCTTGAATTACAATGTGATGAAATGTACATCCTCCCGCACAGTCTAACTAGCAAGGCAGTAGTTCCTATAGATGGAATGGCAATGATGCAATCGCACAATGGGAGATTTTCCAAGGCATTTGATTACATGTCAGATCAAATTCTAAGGAAGATTATGGGACGTCTACAATATGGGGGAACCTGGCATCACTGGTGTCACAGTAGTATTTGATCGGTATGATAAAAACAGATTCAGTAAAATGATGGAGCATTAAGGCCGTGCAATTGATGAGACACCAGCCACTCATCAAGTATCAGTTACCCTTGACGTATCAAATTACAGACTCTTCCAGGAAGCCTCTGCAAACAAGCTTGGGTGTATGTGTAATTGACTCCATTGTTTCTGGAGCTCGTCTGCAAGGCAACAGCTTTATCATACTTACTAGAGGGGATGCTGATGGCAAAAGTGTAAAGAGAAATAGGAACTGTGGGGTGGCAGAGGGTGAACATTTGGCATCCACGCAAGAGGATATAGATATAAGAATTGTACTTCACATACTTCACGCCATTGACCTTGCTAAAATTTATTTAGTTTTTTTGTATATGGTGACGATAATGCCAGTCTAGTGATTCTGATCTACTACTAGTGTCTGCGTCTTCTGACATGCGAGGTATACATGCACGCTAGGCACTTTGACACACTTATAACTCGAGACAGATATATTCCAGTTCACTCCATTGTGGAGAAGCTGGATAAAAAGGTCGGCCTTTGCACACGAGCTGTACATGCCATAACAGGATGTGTGAGACAAGTGCATTCAGCGTAGGCTTTCAGTCATCGCAAAACTAGTGGAACACATTAACAATGTACACGCCGTCAACATCTAGCACATCGCTCAACATTGCAAGCTCATTTATCCTATCACTTTATGGTCAACGGGGAAAGCAATCGAATCCCTTGATGGGCTGAGGCACATGTTAATCCCGACAATAGACAAAGTAGGTGATATGCTTCCATCAGCGGAAGATTCATTTCAACTGTATGCCCTCAGATCCCTATACCAGATATATGTGTGGTGCCAAAGCTACATAGCAAATCTAGATCTGAACGACCCTGTAGATTATGGATGGATCACAGAAAGTGATGGTTCACTGGCACCTAAAATGTATGAACAGTTGTGTGCTTCTGTTGAGGTTAGAACTAGCATCCATCTGTACTACAATGATACACGTTGTACTATGCCAATGAACTCTCATGTTTGGTTGCGGATCGTCCTGGCAATGAAATGTGTACGTGCACAGATTGCACACATTCTCAACGACCACACCATGAGGAAACTGATGAATTAGTGAATGATGAATTTTAGTGAAAGTGACGACTGATGCTGTACTATAATTGATGATACTATAATGTCTATGGCATTTGATTTTGCTGGTTGTCCCATTTCAGTTATGATTGATATCAATGTTCATGTTTAAGTGTATGAAATAGTGTGGACAAATTTAGCATATATAGCTTATCTTCTTCATTCAGTCAGAATGCCATTGCAATGAATCTGTCTATGCAGCTACATACCTGTCTATAACGGACACCCTAGATGTCACCAAACAACGTATTGTCAGTAAAATGAGTTATTACGTGTCTCCATCGCTTTTGATGTCAAAGGAGTTTGGTTCTTAACGAGAAGAGGTCTTATGATGACTCGTTGTTAACAACCATCATCTAATGTCCCCAAAAGCGGATGCTCGTTATATACAGGTTTGTACATCAGAAAACATCACAAATGAACAGAATATCGCACAACGTGCTATAAAAGTATTTTTAGTAAAAGGAATTCAAGTTAATAAACATATGAGATTGTCAAATCCAATGATATATGTGGCTGTTTTTGGATAACTGTATATGCCAGTATTTTAGTTGCCAATTGTCAGCCTCATTTGGATAGGTATAGAAAATAAACTATACAACACACCTACCACCAAGACAAATCACCACAACCATCATTTTCTAATACTATATACATGAGGCATTAAGAAAAAATCAATTGCGTTTTGTTCTACCATTGGAGGGGTAACGCCTTAATTATGCCTCTTTATATGAATGGCCACTCCTCTATAGCTGCATTGGAATGCTGTTTAACCCGTTCACTACGAAGCCGGCCAAAACCGGCATCTGTAGTTGTCTTGAGTAATGCCTATATTTCCAGTCATTCCAGCGGTAAATTGTCAAAAATAGTCTTCATTTGGCTTGCAAATGGACATTTAGTAAGCAAATATTTTGATTTTTTTTATACCAAATTTAGACATTACAGGGCTAAAGATATTGAAATTTGCCCAATTAATTATTTTTCCCTTGAGGAGCACATGCGAGTTTGTTGACAGCGCGAGTGTCCTTGGAGATTTAATTTGACATAGAATATTTCATTGGCAACAACACGAAGATCTGCATGGAAGATAAACTAAGTGTATGCCTAACTCCTTGTACATTTATGTATCACAACCACTCATCTGACATACACATTGTTATTGTTAAGCAGGTTACACCCGATAGAACTATACATTTAATGTATTGAAACATGCTCATACACTCTTCAAGTGGTCCTGTATAAACACACAATTATTAAGCAACTTATTTGTTTGATGTGATGGTATTGTTTTTACGGTTACTGTCCTCCCAGTGTGTAACGTGTTGATGTTTCCGATCGCCTGTAGCAGTGGTGATAGAATTGTGTCTCTCGCCGGCGAACTTTCCAGACATATTGCCGTTTTTTAAAAATCTTTCCTATTGGATTTGTTTCGTAAATATAATGCTTTCATAAATTGAAAAAAACACATCTGCTCACACCAGTTTCTAGAGAAACAGCATAAGATATCAAACAAGCATGGCGGGGTAAGAATGTGTGCACAAAAAGTTAGCATGTACTAATAAATAATACACAAGAACCAGTATAGTAATATTAATAGCATTATTAGCAATACTACTGAAAATGTATTTATATCTGGGAACTACACATGTAATCTGTTGAATATTTTGAAACTAATTTGACTGGGCTATAAATATATGTTCAGTGTACCAGTGTTCTGGTGTATTATTTATAATTTGTAATTCTTTGCTATTTAATAAACATGCTGTTGAATATTTTGAAACTAATTTGACTGGGCGCTGTTGCATCTTTAGCCAATGGACCGTTCCATTTTTAGCTATGCCCCGCCCATCACCAGCTAAGGCCGACCCACACCTCGTTCGTGTTGGGATCAATCGATCTCTGAACACCCTGACGATTAATTTCTAAAAAGCTGCACATGTAATATGTTGAATATTTTGAAACTAATATGACTGGGTGCTATTGCTGCCTAAGGCAGCAACAGCGCCCAGTCAAATTAGTTTCAAAATATTCAACAGCTTGTTTATTAAATAACAAAGAATTACAAAGAAATACTATATTATTCATACAACGTGCCGGACCATTTGCGATTTGCTGACGGTTTATATGGAACCCATTGTGATGTAATGATTATGACGTCATCATACATGGGCTGACCGGAGTATGACGTCATACGACGTATGATAATGGATGGATACTCTGGAAAGGTGAATTGAGTTCAGCTCTGGTAATGGACAGCCCTTTGTACACACTCTAAACAATGCTAAATATTTGAATCTAAAAGTCAAATACATGATATTATTTTACATAACCTATGTCGCTCAGCGTGGCTGATCACGTATTACTGTATACTAGCAGAAACCCCTGAAAATCCAGGATAGCGTGCACAGGATTCGTATTGGGTTGAATATTTTGAAATCAATTTGACTGCCAGGAAGTATTTATAATGATATTCTATTTAAGAATATATACTGTGCTCAGTAAAATAAATAATGTATTAGGCGTTGCTCTTCCCACCAATCTCGCTCTCTCCATCCATCTGTCTGTCTCGCCCCCCACCCACCCTCTCTCTCATTCTCTAGCTCTCCCCCCCCCCCCCTCCCTCCACCCCTCTCCTCCCTCCCAGCCTCGCCCACCTCTCTCTCTCGGTCTATCCATCCCCATCCCTCCCCTCCCCTCCCTATTTCCCCCTCTCTCTCCCCCTCTCTCCCTTTCTCCCTCTCACGCCCGTGCAGCTCCCTATCCATCCCGCTCTCTCTGCACCACTCTCTCTCTCTCGCTCGCTCTCTCTCGCTCGCTCTCTCTCTCTCTCTCTCTCTCTCTCTCTCTCTCTCTCTCTCTCTCGCTCTCTCTCTCGCTTCCACTCTCCCGCACTTGGACCCCTCACTCTCTCACCATCCTCCCTGGTCCCTTTATCTCTCGCTCCCCCTACCTCCACTCCTTCCATCTCTCCCCTCTCTCCACTCGCTCTTTGTCCTGCTACCGCCCCTCCTTCTCCTTGCCCCCGCCACCAGTCTGTCTGTCTGTCTGTCTGTCTGTCTGTCTGTCTGTCTGTCTGTCTGTCTGTCTGTCTGTCTGTCTGTCTGTCTGTCTGTCTGTCTGTCTGTCTGTCTGTCTGTCTGTCATGCTGTCATGCTGTCTGTCTGTCTGTCTGTCTGTCTGTCTGTCTGTCTGTGTTTACTGGAGAGACTTGTGAGCCTACTCACCAGTTTCTAAATTAGTTTCGGGGTGATTTCAACATGTGAGCTGCTACCCACATGTCGATTACGAGACGTGTATATTTCGCCATTTTGAGGTGCTTGGAGTACTTTTAGAAGGACCTCACAAATTGTGTCTAAATTAGCCAAGACCCCCTTATAAACAATCTGTCTTAGACAAGACCATTAACTGACGACATTGGACGCGCACGCATCGCCATACGCATCTGTTCTATAGAGGTGTTTCTTCTGATGGCGGAAGAGATTGTGTCGCCCGTCTGATTGGCTGTCTCCTGGAATGGCCAATCAAATTACGCGACCTTAAACTTCGCGCTGGGGTGAGAATCAGTAACTGGCATACAACAAAACATTATATCAATCACGCAAAAGGATAGCACGTGATGTGTATAGGTATATGTATAGGTCATGGTTTATAGTCCGCTTCCACTTGTGTGCTCAGCCGACTTTACAACTTACAACGCGCTTTTATGAACTGGTGAGTTTCTTTTGATATCAAATTTATGTTTTAATGGAATATTTTGTCGCGACATCTATTTTAAACCAGTAATAGGATGTATGCTAGGATGTAGGTCAGTCTTCAGCAACATTGCAGCATCGGCAGAGAGTAACGGCGCCAATTCCCTGTAAAATTAACGGCACGTATGGATCGAAATCTGTGTTTTATAAATACATAAACTAATACATTGTGTTTACTGGTCAGAAAGAAAGGCAACGGCGAACTTATTTTAATAGACGCCATAGCACGTCGATCGGGGCTATGTCAAATTCGTCTGTCTATCTAAAATACAGTGCAGCTCAGAAATAGCTTTGAATGCTTCCCAAACAAATCTAAACCTACTGTTGCATATTTTAAACAGAATTTGATTGGCCTATGTTTACAAAACTAGTGAACATGGGCCGTTGCCGTATGAGTACGAGGTTTTTGCAAAATGCTGAATTAAAAAAGCGAATTGACATTTTACGTCGTGACGTCGTGACCTTTGAACTCATGCGGACTACAGTGAAAGCCTGTTACTGTAATGTAAAGAAAGCAACGTCTGTTCTTGATTTGTGTAGCGCGTATAGATTCATATTTACGATTGATTGGCTACTAACAAAATACCAAAATAATTTTGTTAATTTAATTAGTCGAATGCGCATTATTAGCAAATCATTACAGGAATATTGTGTACTGTATCATTTCGACAATTCAACATTTTATGCTGACATATGAATAAGGCAATTAGTTGGTTTTTAACATTTACGTGTTAACCCTTTATAAACCTCAAATTTGTTCAAGAAAATGTCCATTTTGTCATAGAAAATGTTCATTTGCAGACCACAAACCGTTATTTTTTAAAATCGTTCACTGGAATGACTGGCTCTGGTGTCTCTTACCGAGGCAGTCATTCCAGTGGCAAATATTTAAAAAATAGTCTTCTCTTGGGCTGCAAATCGACATTTCACAAAACCGTGCACCGCGGAATGCGCGGTTATTTTTCCGGCGTGGGTGTCAAAGCCGAAGGGTTAGAGTTTGTGGTTATAAATTGTCAATTCTTGACTCACTTTATAGCCTATAGGTAGGCCTACAGCCTTTACATTTATGTAATAAAAACCACGCAACAAATATATAGCCTATGCTTCTGCCTGTTTCTGTATGCATGTGTTTCTTGTTTTTATGACACAAATTCAAAGACCGTTCCTATAGGCCCTACCTGGTGCCGAGGCCTACGTATGCCGTCAGAAAATTCGATTGAAACATATTAATAATGTATCACATATATGCCTATCTGTCACATTCAAATGTGCGTAGAGGTTTGGGGGTGGTGTGGGGTGCGGGTGGGGTGGGGTGGGTGGGGTATGGGAGTGTTTTTCCTCCCCAATAGGGTATCCCCACAGGTGCCTGTGCGTATCCCGGCTATAGCACACCTAGGTTTTGGCCCCACCTATAGTTTAGACACACCTCACACGCACCCCTGGTAAAAATACGTTCCTACGCCCATGTGTCCGCATCGCATATAGGCCTATAAATAAGTGTGTTGGTGTTTGTTATTCTCGTAACACAACCAATTAACAAATCCAATTCACGCTCGAAAAGAAATCGCTTTTCTTGACATTGGCGCGCTTAATATATTAATTCTGACAGCTCTGCCAGATTGAAGTTCGTCTGCACTTCCGCATTCTTGTCAGAACGATATTCGCATCCGCATACAAGAGAGATCTGCGGTTATTTACGACAAAAAAACGTACGCGTGTTAAGTCAACTGCGTAAGCGTGAGGGCGTAATTTACACCAGACATAACTTACACATTATGAATCAGGGACGTTTAACCCTTTAATGGTCAAGCTGGCCAAAACTGGCCTCTGTAAAGTTCATTTGCAGGTCAAGAGATTTCTTTTGAAAATTTACCACCGTAATGGCTGGCTCGATAGCCGAGCCAGTCATCCCAGTGGTAAAATGTCAAAAATAGTCCTCTCTTGACCTGCACATGGAGATTCAATAAACACATATTCAGATTTTCTTGACCAATGTTGACCATTAACGGGTTAATGGGGGTGGGGGGGGGGGCCCTCACGCTTCAAACAAAAAGTGCTTTTTCTAAAGACCATGTAACCGAGCCAGTCATTCCAGTCGCAAATTTTCAAAAACAATTCTCTTGGCCTGCAAACGGGCATTGAGTATGCAAAGACGTGACTCATATTTGCCCCTTTACTACAACTTTAATGATCAGGCCGGACAAAATGAACTCGACGGTGGTGATGAGGAATGTTCAGTTGCACGAATACAGAATGCTATTTTCGTAAATTTCACTGGTAAATTGACAAAAATTGTCTTCTCTTGGCGTTCAAAATTAATATTTCTCTTGAAAAATCTTGACCAATAAAAAAAAAATATTAATAATTAATAATAGTATGCCAAATAGGCCTCAGATTGCATTTCACAGCATCTGGATTTCAACATCGAACACGCAAGCGCTCCAGCCTAGGGCCTCGCATCAGCTTAAGCCGGCGCTGACAAAACTATCCCATTGGCATGAGCCCAACATTAGCTTTACTGGCCAGAATGACCGAGTAAGCGTATACCATGGCGGTCGTCCGCTGTCGTTCATCGAACCACTGGCCCGATTCCAATTATATTTGCCCCGGAAGCTTCCCGATGGCATAGAAAGTGTGTTCAAATAAAGCTGATTGGCCCGTGGCCATCTGAAATTAAAAAAAAATCCCGAACGATCAATCCTGTAAAATACAATCCGTCCTTAATCAACATGATCATTGGCCAAATTTCCAGGAAAGTTGAGGCTAATGATACGATTTCAACATACCAAGCGATCATTTTGATTGGTCAATTCCATTAGCGGCCATCTTTGTCTTCGTGTCATTTCTGAAATTGCCAGTCCGACCATCAATTTTTTCCTTAAACGAGCCAATGAGTAAATTTCAAGCAAATTGTGCACGAAACATCTATGGCTCTAACTGTGTTCAAATGAAGTCGATTGGCTAATTGGCCGGCGACCATCTTGGAGTGTGTGCTACTTTAAAAGACATGTTTAAAAATCTCCCAACCCGCTCGGGCATCGCCTAAAACTCACGAAATATCATCAAGAGCAACAGCTGAACCAACTGAGTTCAAAGGAAATTGGTAGGCAAATGATTCGGTTACCATCTTGGATGACCTAATTTTTTTTCGAAGCTGACTTTGGGCGATATGAATATGGACTAATGACCATTAACCGTTTGACTGCTAGGTTTTTGCAGACGAAATATACAAGGGCTTATATGTATATCTGGACCCGCTAAATATTTTGAAGACAATTTGAGTAAATGTTGTTGATGACTACGTCAACAACAACTTTCAGTTAAATTGTTGTCAAAATATCAAGAGTTTTTGCGCACTGACATTATTGCCTGGTGGCTTTCAGCAGCGAGACAGTTACAGTTTGTTCAAGGGTAGTTGATATGTCAAAATGCATGGCTACCATGGACCAAGCAAAATGTATTATCACTTTTGTCAGCCAGATTGGATTTATTTTATTTGATGGATTTTGAAGGCGAAATTGTGTTTATGTTGATTTTGCGTATGCTGATTTCAAATGTGCCTCTTTTCCATCCGTGACTCATATAAATGGTTTAGTGCGCATCATGGATCATGTTCTAGCCAAAGAATCCCATACTAAAGCAATAGCAAATGTAAAATGTTTTCTTTTCTTTAACCAGTCAACTGATTTTAACCGAATTTGGTTGGAAACATCCTTGGGCCATAGGTATCCAAGCTTGTTAAAATAAAGTCGATTGGCCACAATTTGGCCAGCAGCCATCTTTAATTTTGGACGAATTTTAGAAACTTTAAAAATCTCTGAAACCGCTTAGGGGATTCATTTGAAACTCATGAATATCGTCTATGGAATATAGCTGATCCCAGTTTGATCGATGGAACTTGATTGGCTAGAATGACTGAATGGATCGGCCCGAACTTTTTAGATATGTTTAAGGATTTAACCCTTTGACACTCATGTTGGCCAAACACGGCCTTCTGTAGTGGTCTTCAGAAATGTCCATTTACAGAACATGAGAAAACTATTTTTTAATTGACCACTGGAATGATTAGCTCGATACATGAGTCAGTCATTACAGTGGTAAATTTTCAATGCTAGTCTTCACTTGCTCTGCAAATGGGCATTTTCTATGGGAAAGTATACATTTTCTTAACCAAATTATTGGGTTAAAAGGTTAAAGTGTGTTCAAGGGAAATTGATACATAAAAACATGGCCGCCGTGGATCGATCACAATGTAGTTTGCATTTGCTCGCCATATTGGATTTTTCATTTGATGAATTTTGAAGCCGGGATTTGTTTTAGATAGGTTTGTGGGGATACCGATTTCAATTTGGCAATTTTAAAATTGTCGAATATAAGATGGTTTGGCTTGGATTTTTTCTTAACAAAAACTCCTATAGGGCCTAGCATTGTTTCTCAACGGCTTGGATGATTTGATTAAAATTGTGGGGCGCCAATGCACAAAGTTCCACGATACATGTAAAATCTCCAGCTCTTTTATTTTTTTAGTCGCTGTTCATTCAAAATCTGTTATCATTATATTTCGAGTCCATTTCATGACTCTTTATATTCCTACAATTTCTCACAAATATTTCTTGCCTATTTTTACGCGTCCCTACATGTATAGCTTTCCTGCGCAGTGTTGCCCATATCATTTGTTCCCACAAAGTTTTCTGTTTGGCGGCACCCCTTGCCAGGTTTCATCCATGATTCATTTATAAGGTAACAGAGCGTCTTTCCTTATGTATGCTATCTGCATAGGTAATATATATCCATCTGTCCAATTACTTGTACGCACCTCTTTTGCTTAGTATAAAAAATCGAGACATTTCAAGCGCATCAAATATATTATAACGAGATACAAATTGGTTCTATATTCATGTGGAAAAAGCGCATTGCATATTAAGACAGCATAATATGAAAGCCAAATTAGATCATTTTTACCCGCGTCGCTTCTTCTTCTTCTTCTTCTTCTTAATAGTTGAATAACTGGAGGGATCTTCTCCAAATTCGGAGGGAACTATGCCCGCGGGATCCCTAGCACGTCTGCCAATTCGCGGGTCTGAAACCCAGCAACTACAACTTTTAGCAAAAGTTCTCAAATATGCACTTTTGACCTTACGGCGGCCCGACTGAAAAATATATCAATGCCGCAGTATATTGGATACATTAGTCTTTGTTTTAAAACCATATTCCTACTAACAACCGCTCAGTTGTAACGTACGTCACAAAATTGAAAATCAATGAAATTGATCATTTATCTGGAGGAAACTAATTATGTAAGGCCAGAAGCAATTTTTCAGTCAGCTTACATAAATTCGGTCTTTCTGTGAAATTGAATAAATAGGCCCACCTATTGTACCAGGAGCCTTGAAATAGTAGGAGATAAGAAAAGCCATCTCCTTCGGTCGCCTGAGAATGGAATTGCATGAGAACAGTATTTTAATCTCCCAGTTTCCGATTAGGGAGATCACTAAAAGTCATCTAAGATTGTTCACGTAGAAGGCAGAGCGAGATTTGATACAAAAGTGTCCAAACACTACACTGCTTAAACCTTTAATGATCAAGATTGGTCAAGATTTCGCATGGTCAATGTTTAATCGCAACCCCGGAGAAATCTATATTTTAAAAACTTACGACCAAAATGGCTGGCTCAATAATCGAGAGATAGGGGCCTAATCCGAGTGGAAAATTATCAAAAGTAGATTTAAAAGTAGACAAATGTGCATTTCTCAAGACCACTGCACAGACATGCCTGACTATTAAAGGATTACGTTGAAAGACACGCTTTCATTGCAAGACGGCAATATTTCATATACAGTGCAGCTCAGAAATAACTTAAAATTATCCTTTAACAACATGGTTCCAAAACAAAATAACATGTACTGTGGAATATTTTGAACAAAATTGAATTGGAAGACATTACTGCCAAAGGCAGCAATGTCTCCCAATCCAGCTATGCGCGAAATTGTTAATAGCACATTTTTTACATCGTGTTCAACATTGTATTTATGATCATGTCTCTGTTGTAGCTCACCTAACCCGAAGGGCCAAGTGAGCTTATGCTATGGCGGCCATCCATCGTCCATCATCTGTCCGTCCATCTGTAAAATCTCCTCATTTATGCTTTGAATGATTTCCACCAAATTTGGCTGGCAGTATCCTATCATGCTAGACTCCGGAACTTCAATTCAGAATTTTGATAGGGCATTTTGCTGGCAGGCATCTTGGATTTTCGAAAAGGTTTCCGGGAAAACATTTAAAACCCTTAGTGACTCATACAGTGACTCATAAAATATAAAAGGCCCGGTTTCAACGAAACTGGGGTGGAATAATTCTACGCTGATAAACTTCAAGACTTCTAACCAGAATTTCGATTGGTCAATTTTTACGGGGGCATATTCGACCTTCTGAAATTTTCTGGAAATCAGTAAAAAGTAAATGCGACTGGAAAGACCCTAGAGTGGCATGGTCGAGAACATGTATACAGAATTGTGATTGGTCACTTTTTCTGTGGCCATTATAGATTTTCTAAAATTTATGGGGAGATCATTTAAAAGCCCACACCTCATTAACCGATTTGAAGCAAACGTGACTGGAAAGTCCCTACAGTTGTCTGGTTCAGAACCTGTGTACAAAATTGTGATTGGTCACTTTTTGGGTGGCCATCTTGAATTTTCCCAAATTTCTGGGGAAATCAGTAAAACATGACTAATCATTAACCGCTTGGCAGGTTTCAACTAAATCTTGGTGGAAGATCACATTGTTATATGATTCTGGCCATCTATACACAATTTGATATGTCAATTTGCCCGGTGATCATCATATGATTTTCCGAATATTCTGGGGAAATCAGTTATAAGTCTACTCTTTGTTAACACCTTGGTTGATTTTTCAACCAGATTTGCCTGGAAATGGCCTATAGCCTTCTGACCACATATGCAAAAATCATATTGGTCAGTTTCTCCAGTGGTCATCTTGAAATTTATGAGTAAATATTTAAAAGATATATAGTGAAATCTGAATGGCTAATGTTCGAGGTGAGCGGCAGCGTCCTTGGGTCTCTTGTTGAAGATATTTTTCAATATTGCATTTAGCTCTTGATATTGTCATATTCCATGATTGGTTGATCTTATGTGAAGCACAGTTGAATACAAGCACATGTATAATATGAGGAAGCAGCATCATTTTGAGGAGATTAGGTTGAAAAAACGAAACTGTGTGAAACACTAACATTGCATTACGCTCTACATATTGCTTCATATTTTTAGCGTGGTTGGCCGATATTTTGTGGTATGTGTCTCTATGTTATAATTCTTGTACCTTGTGAGTTGTTCCAATGCCTATGGGTTACTAGGTATAACCTGTACCTCGTGGGGTGTGCCACTGTCTATGCATTGTCAGGTAGAGTCTATTAGTCTGTACATTGTGCGTTGTTCCATTGTCCATGCATTGTGAGGGATCTGCCTCTGTGTTGTGGGTCTATTAGTCTATACGTTGTGGGTTATTACACTGTCTATATATTGTGAGGTATCTGTCTCTGTGTTGTGGGTCTATTAGTCTATACCTTGTCGGGTATTCCTCTGTCTATGCATTGTGAGGTATCTGCCTCTGTGTTGTGGGGCTATTAGTCTATACCGTGTGGGTTATTGCACTGTCTATATATTGTGAGGTATATGTCTCTGTGATGTGGGTCTTTTAGTCTACACCTTTTGGGTTTTTCCTCTGTCTATGTAATGTGAGGTATCTGTCTCTGTCTTGTGGGTCTATTGATCTATACATTACCGTTTATCCCTCTGTCTATGTATTTTGAGGTATCTGTCTCTGTCCTGTGGGTCTATTAATCTATACCGTGTTGGTTATTCCTCTGTCTATGCAATGTGAGGTATCAGTTTCTGTCCTGTGGGTCTATTAGTCTATACCGTGTGGGTTATGCCTCTGTCTATGTATCGTGCCGTATCTGTCTCTGTCTTGTGGGCCTATTAGTCTATACCAAGTGGGTTATTCCACTGTCTATGTATTTTGAGGTAATTGTCTCTGTCGTGTGGGTCTATTAGCCTATACCTTGTGGGTTGTGTCACAGCATATTCATTGTAAGGTATCTGTCTCTATATTGCGAGTCTTAACTAAATATGTAATGTGCTATGGGTTGGGGAGGCTATCAGACTTTAACCATTAGCTCGTGTAATCTGTGTACGCTGTTTTATTTCCTTATCATATGTGTAGGGTTGGTTTATCTTTTTATTGTAGCAAACAACGTAGGGGTCCTACAACGAGGGATACCTTCACCATTATTATTAAAAGGCTTATTTACCTTGAACTTCAGAGACTACTAATTCTGGAATATCCCCTTATATAGTGTTAATTACAAACCAGTTACAATTGCTCTAGAAATGAAATGACAACATATGTTAGCTAGCGCTTTGATATACATGTGTAGCAATCCGTCATTACATTGTGTTTACTCAATTTGATTAGTTAAATGATTAGTATCCCATGCTCTCATTAGTAATGCAGCTCGCATAGTACACCTCATTAAATATAGACTGCAACCCATTAGTAGATTTCGTCAGAATCCTAAGGTGCTATTCACAATTAGTGTGTGTACCAGTTTCTGCAACCCACTTTGCAAAAAACCCATAAATGTTTCCCGTTGGTCTGTCTGTCTGTCTGTCTGTCTGTCTGTCTGTCTGCCTGCCTGCCTGCCTGCCTGCCTGCCTGCCTGCCTGTCTGTCTGTCTGTCTGTCTTTTTTTCTTTTTTCTTTCTCACCCTCCCTCCCCCCTCTCTCCCCACTCCCCCCTAGCTCTCTCTCCCCCTCTCTCTGTCCCTCTCCCCATCCCTTCCTCCATCGTCCTTCTATCCGTCTCCTTTCCCCTCTCTCTCACCCCCCCCCCCTCTCCCACCCCCCCCCCTCTTCTGTCCACCTTCCCTCCATCCATCTAGACGCCCTCTCTAGCATCTCCCCATTCCGTCAAATTGAGATTCATGGTGTATGGATTGATCAATCCCATCACGGGCAAATTGTGGGTGGGGGGGGGGGGGTAGCTAGGGATGGACGGGTCAATCCGAAACCTGGAATCCTCAATTCATGTGAAGGAGAACGAGGGATCAGTGTAATAGAGAAGCATTCCACTACGCATCATTTTCATATCTCATTAATTAGAAAGTATGTAATAGGTCATGAGATTAGTGACATAAACGTCTTCCGCATTGCATGCTCCATCAAAGCAAAATAAAGTAGAATTTTGAAAATATCCATGAACTGCCCTGGCGATAGGGTGATCCATTTTTACCTATGCTCTATATACATTTTGCGCGTGTTACATTTGATTTATAAACTTTGAACACCGAATTCCCAGAATCCCAATTTCAAGCTAACCATACATTCTTTCAAGCTATGAGAGCAACCGCACATAGCAATTATTTTCAAAATATTTAACAGATTGCTTATTAACTAGTAAATCCATCATAGACAACTCCTACCCTTGACTGACTATTCAATGTTCCCGACGGAGCTCCATACGTCATTCAATAGACATGTTGATTGTGCCGTCAGGCTACATCTGGCCTAATTAATTATGACGTCATATAGTACACCTAACAGATTAGTTCTCTCCATTAGAGAACCAATGGAGGAATCCAGTTTTAGCTATGCACCGCTCATCTTTAGCTAAGCTCCACCCGCACATCGCCCGTGTTGTGATCCATCAATCCACGAACGACCCGACTATCAATTTCCAGAAACATATACTGGCAAGTTGTTAAATGTTCTAAAAGTATTTTGACTGGGTGTTGTTGCTACCTATAGCAGTAACAATGCCCAGTCAAATTAGTTTTAAAATATTCAACAGCATGCTTATTAATATTAAAGGAGGTAGTTGATTATGACGTCATATAATTAATGGATAAACTAGAATCCTCCATTACAAAAAGGTATCTCTGAAATAACACCTCGTGTTTGTTTCTATGTTTTGTTGAATAGTGGATCATTTCCTTCGTGATGTGGTGGAGTGGCGATTCCTGACTCATAAATAATAACGTATGTTCGTATTAACCTAGGAAAAAATATGTATACCATAAATAACTCAGGATTGCTATTATTTTGGATCGAATCTATAAATTTACCCATTTACCGATTTGCAGGTCCGGCTCATCTACCGACGCTACTTATTCTGCAGGCCGACAGTACAATCGGCAGATACATTCGGTAGATGGGCCGCCGGCTTTATGCTGTGTTCATAATAGGGGGCTAATCGGAAGTAAGTCCAATCAATCACAACATTGTGTTTATTTGTGTAAGCATAGGCAATACAATTTTTTTTTGTTTTAGAACATCTCCTGGCTTAATTTTTCTATATATATAAAAAAAAAATGCTGCTGCAATTTTGAGGCATTATTTTCAATATTCTCTCCATCCAGCAATGCAGCCAAATGTATATCACGCAGAATTCCTCAGCATTTTCTGTAACTCTGTTTGTTCTCTGTAGCTTTGTTAACCATTTAATGGTCAAGCCATTCAAAATGACTTTGCAATGGTCATGAGAAACGTCAATTTGGTGGCCAAGAGAAGACTATTTTTTAGAAATTTATCACTGGACTGTAGAAAATTTTCAAAAATTGTTTTTTCTTGGCCAGCAAACAAATACTCACTGATAAAACGTTTTGGATTTCCTCGATCAATCGTGCCAATTGACATGATGAAAGGATTACTGTTGTAACAACTTAAATCTTCTGAGCTTGAAATTGTGCATTGGTTTAAATTTGTCCCCATCTCCAATCGTGTGTTTTGGGTGGGAATTTTGGTAAAACAAAACATTGGTCAGGCCTTATGACAAGAAAACGAAACTTTGCGATCGGTCGGACTTACCTCAGATAAGTTCTCTACTGTGAACACCACCTCAGTTGCTTAATTCCGCATAGTTTGTTTTGTAAACATGTAATCTCATGTTGTGTTCAGCCACTGCGCAATCCCCTCTTGTGTAAACACCTGTATGTGGTGAGAGCACCGCCTTTCAACAACTCTGTTTCGCAAAATGGACGTCCACTTTGCAGCACAGCAATAGCTTTGTAGCAGGAAACAATTCAGAAGTAGAATGTTGGAACGGAACCCATTTGCGTAACTGAGTTTCATCAGATGAAAGTATTTAATGACACATTGCAGGAAGCGACATTCGGCGAGAAACTGATTCTATTAGAGCCTGGTGATTCTAATGTGTGGTATCACACATTGGTCGAACACGGTGTCAGATTCATGGTTTTCGCTTTGTTTGATGAAACTTAATACAGTAAATAAAATGGCGCACCTCTCTCCCTTCTCCCCCCCCCCCAACACACCCCCCATCCTCCCTCCCTCTCACTCCCTCTCCCTCCCTCCCTCCCTCCCTCTCTCTCCCTCTCTCTCTCTCGCTCTCTCTCTCTCTCCCTCCCTCCCTCCCCTCCCTCCATCTCTCTCTCTCTCTCTCTCTCTCCCTCCCTCCCTCCCTCCCCCCTCCCCCACTCTCTCTCTCTCTCTCTCGCTAGCTCTCGCTCTCTCTCTCTCTCTCTCTCTCTCTCTCTCTCTCTCTCTCTCTCTCTCCACCAGTATATTAGTTTGCATACTGAATTCATTCCGTCTCGTGAGGAACACGCGCACCAATGATCATTATTAGACGAGTGCGATATACTATAAAATATTGACAGACAATTTGACGCAATAGATAATATTATAAATCTAATCTCACACTTGAGACCATTTCACATTAATCACACTCACCTAAAAAGATCTCATTTGAGATATTTGTTAGAGCCTCTGTTCCATAGATACAATGAACGGACTGAGACAAGCAGACAGTACCACGCAGGTCTATATTCCACGTATCTACATTACTAGTCTACTCGCACATATCCGTGTTTCAATGATTCTGGGAAGAGGCCTTGCTTCATTAATCATCACAACATCCATATAACTGGTTCAACTACAGAGAATATGATGCATTGAGATTTATTAAATAAATGAATTCTCCTGAGACGACAAAGAAGGAATCTAGTTTTGGGTATGCGTCACCCATATCCAGCTTTGCTCCACCCACACTTCGTCTGTGTTGGGATCGATCGACTATCAATTTGCATAAAATTATACAGGAAAGCTGTTGATTATTTTGAAACTAATTTGATTGCGTGGAGCTTAGCTAGAGGTGAGCAGGGCATAGCTAAACTGTTTTCCTCTATTGCTGTATCGATGTGTTTGCCTTGAGCCGTGAGTTAATCCCTAGAACGGTGAATTCCCAAAATCTTGATATTCGAATTCAATATACATGTAAGTCGGTGGATATTTAGAAGCAAATTGGGCAGGAGGCAGCAACACGCCCCCGACCAAAATAATGTCAAAATAGTCAACATCATATTTATTATGTTGCAAACAAGTTTGATGGTTTGGCCTTTCAGATTATAAGCGTTAACATTGATGTTCTTGAGCTTCAGACTTCAATGGGTTAATTTATGTGCCAATTCTCCATTCCTATAATATCTTGAAGTACTAGTCCGCCTGCCTTGTTTTCTTTCCGTAATAACGAGTACCATACAAGTACCTACGAATATGTTTTCTCCGTCTCCATCACTGGTTGTTATCGTGTATGTAGAAAATCTACAAATTTTTTCCCGGAGGTCAGTTACTTTTATAGAAATGAGCAAAATCTGTAGAACTCACGTAAAAACAAATACAATCTCAGCAATAGCATTCCTAAGCAAATGTTTCCAAAATTAGTTTTCTGAGTGTTCTACTGAGAGCTACGGTTTGTATGAGACTCGCACTTGTTTAATTCCACATCGTCTGGGTTTTTTTAATGCATGGCCCTTGTGCACAGTGTTCAGTTACTGCGCAGGGCAGTCTTGTGTAAATACCCACCGGTGAGTTCACTAATATTGATAGCGTAAATTGCGCGCTGTATGGTATTGGCGAATTTAGTGAAGGCATCTGCTGCAGGGATCTCTTGTTATCTGAAAGAGCAACAGCATTTTTCAACACCGTTTATGAAAATGGGTACACGACGTCTTTCTTAACAAAAATTCATAGTAGAACATGGTGTCATCTCAATAATTAAGAAATAACACTTGCATGCAGTTAGGTAACTGATGATATTCAGAGCGAATGCGCAACTAAACCGTTACCTCTCAAACTTGATCAAGAGAATTTAAATTCTCTCATGGAAAAATGTCCATTTGCAGAACAAGAGAAGACTATTTTTGAAAATTCATCACTGAAATCGCTGGCTCGGTTGTAGAGCCAGTCATTCCAATGATACAATTTCAAAAATAATCTTCTCTTGCCCTGAAAACGGGCACTTACAAGACCACGACACAATCTCCTTTGGTCAGCATGAGTGTTAAACGCTTTTAAACAAAAATGCAAAGGGTGACTTTCGGCGAGAAACGGATTCGATTATATGGGCCCCGAATACTGAAAGATGTTTTATGTTTCTTGACGCTAGGTTAACGCATTGGGAGAAAGGACGAGAGGAGTAACGGAAATTAAAGTTACACGTTTCAGTTTGCTGGCTTTTAAATTAGTGTATGGAGATTGATATATGCCTACGGAGGAGGTCCGAGGAACACTACACGCTTCTCTGTAATAAAACGCTAGAGTTAGCCCCTCACCGCTTATGAGAAAATTTCTCAATACAACTTTCCAGTGTATCCATCAATCAAATGACGTCGTAATCGACTACGTGACGTGTGGGATGACGTCATGGGCAAATGAACCATGAATAGCGGAGATAAGTTCGTTGCGCACGCCCAATTGCTGTCTGACTAAGCGTTGGACGAATCCCGTTTTAGCTATTTTTTTACTCCCGCCCAAATCTAGCTAAGCTCCGCCGATGCTTTGATCTTGTTGCGATCGATGTATATAATATGATTGATTTATTCCACAATAAGCCATAGGCCCTTGAGTGTACATTTAACACATATATACAATATAATACTATAATGTCTATTAAATAGCAAAGAATTACAAAGACATACCATTTATACAACGTGTCAGACTCTTTGAGATCTGATGACTGTCTATATGTAACCCCTTGTGACGTAATGATTGTGACGTCATCATGCACGCGCTGAACTGATTATGACGTCATACTAGGTCAGATGATGAATGGATACTTTGGAAAGGTGAATTCGTACGTGCCAGACCATTAATCGTTTAAGACTGACTATATCGAGGCATTCATGGCGTCATGATTGTGACGTCATGTTACAGATCACGTAGTTGATTATGACGTCATATGATCAAGGGATATACTTGGAAGGGTCCATTTTATCATGTATATATGTATAGATCTTAAAGGGAATCACCAGACCCTCTATACTACTGTGTATAAAATGAATCTACAGACCGTAACGTTTTCAAAAATATAATTGTAAGATCTGTGCTCAAATTAGAAATCTATATCTTCGTTATTTAATTATGTGGTACATGGGTTAAATTTCTATTCCCGGATGAGGCGTATGACGTCATAAGTTGAACGTTTTTCTCGCTGTCATCCAACGCTATCGCAATAAAATTGCGAATTGCGTTTTTATAAGGGTATTTTCTTCAGCGGTTTTAGGAATATATAAACTATATTTGCGGAAATGTTGAGGAATATATACTAACAGTCCTTTGTCTGATTTCTCTGGTGGTGCCAATTTTGACATGAAGTTTTGATCTTGAGGTAAATGAATGACGCGATAGTATAGGCAATTCAATATAATTGCCACTATTGAATCAACACTCTCACTGGGGCTACGGCAGATAATGTTTTTAAAGTTTCATCTATTACTATGAGAGTTTAAATAGTTTGTACATACATCCAGTCCATCTTTAGGTACTTATGTTTTCATATTAGCCTCAAAACTTCCTGAGGTTTTGTAATGTTAATGCAATTGGCAGGTATCTTCATAGAAAATGGCCATCTTAAGGTTCGGCAATTAATGTGTGAAAATAACAAATACATTCCATAAATTTGCGATAGTGTGATACACGTCTTAATCTCTTCAATCTGTACATATATAAATGATGTCGATAACTTTATCACCGATAGAGATATCACCATCCAAATGCGTGCACTCCTGTCTTCAGAGTGCCGTTATTATGGTTCTTGTCGGATGGGATTCAACCTATGACGTCATAGGTTTAATTAGCTCGCAGAAAATGATAGTAACATAGCGTTTTTAACACCATTTTACTCGGATTTATATACAAATGTCGGTGGAAAGCTTTACACAGTAGCTTAAATGTGGGCTCTACAATAGAACTGCGTATTTTATGCAAACGATGGTGACCCTTCTTGTGTTCCCCTTTAAAGGTGCATATCCACAGCAAAATGGCCGAAAACAAAACTGCTAAAACCACATGCTCCTAGAGGCCTAAACTGTGCACCCAGATGTAATGAAACGAAATAAATCCCAGCACACGATGATTTGACTACGCATATTAATTAATATAATTTCTTTAAGCTGCCAACTTGAATTAGAGGCACGAATCTCCCATTCAAATTCACAACTAACGTTACGAAATTTATTTATATGGAATGAAATCATCATGCGCCATGACTCACCACGCCCCACTACATCGAGGTACACAATCCAAGCCCCCAAAAGCACAGAATCTCAACAATTCTATTCTCAAGCATTCTGGCGCGAGCATGCACCTTTAATTACTGTAAGTTGTATTGCTTGTCTCGCGTTATTTATGGTAATTTGCCTAAACAGGCAAAAATACAAATAAATGTCATATCATATCATATCTACGATAAAACAAATGGCTTAACGCTCACCCGGGACATAGGACCCTCAGATTCCGCATAGCAAGATATTTACCAAACAACGTCGATTGTGAACCTATTTGAGAGCTTACTATCACATACTTCTTTTAACAAAGTTTGATAAATGTACAAATGTGTTTTGACAGTTTCCGATGACTGCGTCCTAAAATGTAAGATGTTCACCAAAATTGCGCAATCAACCTATTACCAAGCACCATTATGTATATAATTTAGGGAGACTACGGTGTCTTGCTGAGGAAGCACTCACTCTACGAGTTGAGCCCGCTTAAAAAATGCGATGTAAGTAAAAGCCGCGAGTCCCTTCAGAACCTGATCATTTGTGGAATTTAATAATTCGGTCAATTATAAACTTGGGTGTTTCCAGTAGTAGGGTTTTATACTTTTCTTTCGGTGTTCTTGATATAGTGGGCAAACTAAAATAAAATGGTACTCGTCTTCCAGATCGTCGCATGAGAAGCATATTCTCTCAATCAACGGCGTTGCTAAAGGCGTATGCCATCGACCCGTTTCTATATGTAACTTATGCGAACCCGTTCGAAGCTGGCACAACGCCTGTCTGCGTTTGGCAATTTTAACTTTGTCTAAATAACGTTTATACGATAAATTCGGCGAAATATGTTTATATAACCTACATTTACTTATATTTTCTAATTGCCCCTTCCATTCTTGGGTGAAATTATCCATAGCCCTTTGCTTGTCCAGAATAATAAAATGTCCCCTATCGAGATTCTCGCCTTACATTTCTCATACATAATTAAATCCGCGAGTACATAACAAATCTCGAAGTTTTCTGACCCAGTTATTACAGTAATTATTATTAAACCAGTCATTATACATTGCTTTATACAGACATTTTACTAATTTGTGATCGTCAGAATTCTTACTTCTCTCATCAGGTACAGAGGCACCCTCCGCAACTCCCCATATATAATACAATTTGGGGTACTTTGCTTTACTTTTAAAATCTGTTTACAAATCCTAAGATGACACTTCTCGACTTCGTAACCTCGGTGGAACCCCCATACCTCAGTACCATAAGGTAAAATTGGTGTCACCAGTTTGTCAAACAGTTTACAGTAATGATCTGGCTTTAACCCTACAAACTTGCTACATGATTGTTGTCATGAAAGTACAGCCTTTTGCCCTTGCTCCTCTAAAGTTCACTAAGCCTCCGTAAAGGAACCTGTGGTACTAAATAAAATTCCTAAGTGTTTAATATGTTTCACTATTTCTAATTCAGACCCGTTAAGGCACCACTTATCCCCATCTCCGAGTCTACCCCCGCGCCTGAAAACCATGACCTTTGTTTTGTCAATATTCACGGTTAAACACCATCGCTTACAATAATCTGCTAGAATATCTAACTCTCTTTGCAAACTGCGCCTAATTTCTGCCATTAATATTATATCGTCGGCATATAGTGTTAGAAATAAATTTAACATATATATGTCTACCCCATTCCCTCCCTTTCTATACAGCTCATCTTCAAGATCGTTTACATACATGGCAAAAAGGAACGGAGACAAACTTTCCTCTTGTCTTACTCCGGTTCGACATTTACAATATTGCGATACGGTAGAATTTACTCTAACTCTAGTTTTTACGTCATTGTACATTGACATAATAATATTTATCATGTTTCCCTTAACACCTATTTTTAACAATTTATACCATAAACAGTCATGCACCACATAGCCAAACGCATTTGTATACTCGACGAAGGCACAGTACAACTTCCTTCCTTTATTTAACAAGTGAGAAATTACGCCACTTAGGACATATATATTATCTACGGTACCCATACCGATCCTAAAACCAGCCTGCGCTTCAACGTATTTACCGTTTAATCCCGCCCATGTATTTAACCTATTGTTCAGAATTTTTGTAAATAATTTACCTAGTGTACTTAACAGCGTTATCCCTCTGTAATTCTTAACATCCATGGTATTTCCCTTTTTGTGTTTTTTTAGGAAAACATCCGCTACTAAAAATACTATTGAACAGTACATTTATAAAAGGCAAAAGTTCGTTTACAGCATTTTTGAAAAATTCGTTTATCAACATGTCAGCTCCTGCGCTCTTACAATTGTTTAATTGACTTACTGCCTTTCTAATCTCGGTATCGGTTATCGTCGTGTTTACCTCGTCAACGGTACTAATGTTGTTCTTACTTAGTTCTTCCTGGACGTAGTTAATTATATCAGGCTCAGCTTGGTAGAAATCGCCAGTAGGAGTATTTACCTGTTTGAAAAAGTCGACGAAATCATCGAGATCTATGTTTATTTTACTAATCTTCTTACCGGATTTCAAATTTTCCAGTATTGTTTACTATCTTTATACTGCGCGTTAAGTAGATTCCTGGTTAAAATTCAAGATTGTTTTATATTGTTCATTTTAACTGACCACTTAAACTCGGTTCTTGATTTTATCATGTTAATCCGTGACATTTCAGACTTTTCTTCCCGGTACCTATTAAGTGCCCGAAAAAACTATTGAATACTTGAAAACTGACCTTTTTCTATTACTAAATGTGTTATCGCGATAT
Organism: Chaetoderma sp. LZ-2023a; assembly: GCA_034401795.1. Lineage (NCBI taxonomy): Eukaryota > Metazoa > Mollusca > Caudofoveata > Chaetodermatida > Chaetodermatidae > Chaetoderma > Chaetoderma sp. LZ-2023a. Next base: position 49,976,364 of record CM067366.1, on the reverse strand, counting down.
TTATTAACTAGGAATTGTTTATCAGCTGCCGTTTGTATTGCTTTGGTGAATTTATCAACACCCTCTGCAATGGTAATTTCGCTTATTTTGAGTGGGTTAATTAAAATCGTGGTCATATCTTTGAGTAAATTGTGTACGCACTCGGCTGACAACTTCTTTCTAAATTCGTCTTCCAATTCGGTGTTCCCGCTGTATTTTCTGTCTAAAATTGCATC
>CM067366.1:49933649-49971149 GCA_034401795.1 Chaetoderma sp. LZ-2023a | reverse complement strand
GGATTTTTAAATATTTCTCAAAAACTATATTCTCTTTGATCTGTTTATAGAATGTCAGACGTGACGATTGGTTTATGGTTGCTTTCCACTCATCGGTATATTGTTGTTCGAGGACTCTTTTTGTTTTGGTGATTACTTGTGCGGTGTTTATTTCCTCCTGGTAGAACAAGTCTGCCTGACCAGTTATTTCTAGAATGAATTTGATGGTTTTAATCCATTTGATTTCAATATTTCGTTCTCTTGAGAATTCTAATGCTAAGTAGTACAGTGTTGATGACAGTTTCCCATACCCAGCGTTTACCAACCCCGCCCAGAACCTGACCATATTACATTTTATAGTTATATTGAGTGGCAGTCGGCCCAATTCGCCATATATCATGACATTTGGTGTGGATTTCTTAAGGTGTAATGCATTTTTAAAGAATTTTGTTTGGCAAGTTTCTATCTGGCGATCATTTTCGAATCCCCACACTTCCGAGGCATACAGTAAGATAGGTGTTATCATTGTGTCGAATAAATAATTTAATAGTACGTGTGTCTGTTGCTAATCAGAACAATTCTGTTGGGAGTAGACTAAATACAATTATGTAAATTGGTCTAGTTATGCGAAGAAACATAGTCATGTTCAATCAGTCAAAAAATGCTAGTGCCCATATATACTCACAGCTGGTAAAACTCATTAAGACAGTCGGACATTCTTGCCTAATGGAACATGCTTTGGCATCAACAGCACCTAGTCAAATTAGTTTCAAAATATTCAACAGCAGCATGTGTATTAAAAGCTAAAGACATACAATTCGTAAAACAACGCCTAGTCCGTCATCAAGTAAGCGTTCTTGACGAACTTTACAAGTATCAGATTGTTGGTTTTCGATTTATTGGATGAAAATTGATATATTGAAGAAAATGACACATTTCTCTCTTAAGAGGTGATATGGTTAGGTCACAACTTCTTAGAGCCTATACCAAGCCTGGCATTTATTTGCCAAAGCATCGCTCATTCCCGTATACTTGTTTATCTCTAAGTATGAATAGCAACTGCAATACATACTTGTGATAATACATTGTATGAGGGAATCCGCATTCTAAGTCATAGTTTCTTGAGTTAGGGACATAAGCCGTGTTCTCACTAGAGACTTAATCAGGAATATCGCCATGACGAAGTATGCCGTTATTCCTGAGATAGATCTCTAGTGAGAACACGGCTATGGAGAGGCCAGGGGGTGTGCACACACACCATAACACATATACATGGGTGTGCACATATACCATAACACATATACATATATATGTTATTTCCAGGGTGCAATCCGTAGAGTGAGTGTGCCTTATGCCGTGTTCTCACTACATAGGTAGGTCGTGTTCTCACTAGAGACTTAATCCGGAATAACGCCATACTGAAGTATGGCGTTATTCACGGTGTTCTCACTCGGGAGTTAATCGGGAATAACGCCATACGTCAGTATTGTGTTACGCCGGTTAAGTCGCTAGTGAGAACACGGCCTTAATAATGAATAGCTCCATAAGGAAGTAGGGCACTATTGATGATTACTTATCTAGAGAGAACACGGCGTACGGCCGTATTCAAACACGTGAGTTAATCAGGAATTACGCCATGCTTCAATACAGCGTTATTCCGCATTACATCTCTGAGACTTAACCGACGTACCACAATACTGAGGTATGGCGTTATTAGGATTTCATTACATAACACAATACTGAGGTATGGCGTTATTAAGATTTCATTACGTAACACAATCCTGAGGTATGGCGTTATTCCTGATTAACTCCCGAGTGAGAACACCGCGGGCCTTAAGATGCACTATCTTGAGGGAACATGATGATCATCAATCTAGAATCAGTATTCATAGTGATAATGGACATTTCGCGTTTATCCATCAATCACATGACGTCATAATCAACTACGTGACGTGCATGATGACGTCATAATCAATTCGTCATGAATGCCCTAGATAAATTTGCTACAAACGCGTAGTTGATGGTCTACGCGTGGTTGTACGAAGTGTATGTCTTTAGTATTTAATGACCATTATGTTGAATATTTTGAAACTAATTGTCTGGGTGCTGTTGGGTCGGGTTTAGGTACAGATGGGCGGGGCATAGCTAAAACTAGATTCCTCAATGTTGGCATTCTTCTCATGGAATACATGCTAGTATCATGTCTGGATGTCATATTAGAAATTACAAGGTCAATATATTTATAACATTTCCGAAGAAATTGGTCCCGATCCCAGGATGACTCATAATAAGGGGAAATTAGTTACCTAGTTAACTATTTATAATAGTTTTGCATGCTGATTCTGAATAGTATGATATATTCTTAAAGGTGCATATTCACAGCGGAATAGTTGAAAATAAAATTGTAAACATTGTATGCTTTTAGATGCTTATATTGTGCGCATAAATGTAATGAAACGAAATAAATCTTAGCATATCATGATTTCATTACGTATAAATTTATATAATTTTAAAATTTCTCAAATTGAATTATAGGCACGTGTCCCTAATTCAATTTCATAACTAAAATACGAAATTAATTTATACGGAATGAAATCATGACATGGTAAGATGTATTTCGTTTCATTATATCATGGGGCGCAATTTACGCATCTACACGTATACAATTTTTACAATTTTATTTTCTAACATTTTGGTGTGAATATATTTAATAACTCATACTATTTTTTAGAAAATGTATGTTTTGAAAGAGTGGACTTTTCCCAGGTACGCACTCGGCTGACACATTCTTTCTAAATTCGTCTTCCAATTCGGGTTTCCGGCTCAAATTTTAACATAACGAAAGAACTAACTGAGCAAATCGACTTCCAATGGTTGACCGTGTTCATGATTTGATTTTCTTCCACGTATGCATATGCCTGCACACACACGCACGCACTCACCCACGCACGAACGCACGCACGTACGCACGCACGCAAGGAGCAACAGCGCCCTATAAACTCATTATCATAGATACATACACGCGCAAAGACAACTTGCTGTAGCTGCATTCGGGTTTCTGGTGCGTACACGCACGCACGCACGCACGCACGCACGCACGCACGCACGCAGGCAGGCAGGCAGGCAGGCAGGCAGGCACGCACGCACGCACGCACGCACGCACGCACGCACGCACGCACGCACGCACGCACGCACGCACGCACGCACGCACTCACGCACGCACTCACGCACTCACGCACGCACGCACTCGCGCGCGCGCGCGCGCACGCACGCACGCACGCACGCACGCACGCACGCACGCACGCACGCACGCACGCACGCACGCACGCACGCACGCACGCGCTCGCGCGCGTACGCACATATGTATTTAACAGCTCCCTGAAAAGAAATCCAGCAAGAACTCACGTGAACACGAAAATTAAGTCGCACTCCCTCGCATCTCCACTCAATAGCGTAATCTCAATTTCATTTAGATCGCCGCTTCTCGCCCTGCCATTGGCAAGCGATCGGATTTTGCTAGGTCATCCCACTTCATCCTGTATGACACATATAATACACTGCGCGAGAGTCCACTTGGCTATTACCGAACCAATTTGACGAAAACCCGTCGCAACCTTGTCACCCTGATGCCAATATTCCTAGTATTTCGCGTGAACAAGTTAACTTGCAAATAATGCCATAGCGATACCATCCTCTGTATTGACATTCTCTCTTCTTAATCGATCCACTCACTGTAGCGGTAATCAACTGTAATATATTGTTTTGTAGCAGTGCTTATTACGTGGGGATCCAGGTAATCACATTGACACGTTGTGGTGGTCCCATTAGACATTCCAGGTCTTCATGATCACGGACTGCTATGCAGAATCAGTACTTCTAACGGTTTTTCTGCAATCATCATAGATGGAAAGCCAGGGTAATCACTGAATAATCTACAGGCGAACACGTATTTTCTATAGGTGGTTGTGAACGTCATTCCCATAGAGCTACACATCTCCTTTAACAAATCCATATGATGAAATGATGGACGGATGGATGGGTGTGTGTGTGGGAGTTGTGGTGGGGTGGGGTGGGGGTAGGTGAGGTGGGGGAGTGTTGGTGGTGGGGGGGGGGGACGGGTAATGGATGGATGGATGGATGGATTTGGCTGTGTGCTCTGGCTGCCAAGAGCTCGCAGTCAAATTAGCTTCAACAAATTCAACACAATGCTTATTAAATAATAGCCTAAAGACATACAATTCGTACAGCAATGCTTAGTTCGTCATCAAGTAAGCGTTTGTGATGAACTTAACTACGTGATTCGTAACGTAATTGATTATGACGTCATCTTACACGTACCGTCGTCGATTATGAGGTAATATGATTGATGCATAAGCAGGAATTCTCAACTGAAACATGCTTAGCTGGCGGACGAGAGCGTATCGTGGGGTTCTTTCAAATGAGTGAATGGAACACCATTAGTCCAAATACACAACGGTTATTTGTTTGGTCAGCGCATGTGTGCTGACGTCACAATCATTACGTCACAAAGGGTTCCATATAAATCGGCATCAAATCTCAGAGTCCGACACGTTGTATAAATGGTATGTCTTTGAAATTCTTTGCTAGTTAATACACATGCTGTTGAATATTTTGAAACTAATTTGACTGGCAACTGTTGCTGCCTTGGGCAGCTATGGCACCCAGTCAAATTCATTTCAATATATTCAGCAGCTTACCTGTGTAGTTCTTAAAAAATCGATAGTCAGGGTGTTCAGCGATCGATTAACCCAGCACTGGCGAGGCGTGGGTGGAGCTTAGTTAGAGATTGGCGGGGCATAGCTAAAATCGGAAAAGTCCATTATGTTGGAATAAACTTAGTGCCCAGACAGTATTTCTCATATATAGTTTTGACAGTGCCTTTAATTTAGCGTATTGAAATGCTATGGACATCCGTACACCTACCCGAATGCCCTCCAAGACAACAATTCAAAACACAATTATAAGAAACATCTGAGACGCTATATGCAGTGTCTGGTCATCCGCGGTGTACCAGTCCGAGACGCTCTGAAGGTCTCTTAAAGTTATTTATTCTTCATAGCTGTCCTAGATCATGAATACCTTGAGTGTCTCGGGGGATAACAACGAAATGTCAACACGATTACGCTGGAGCCAAATGTAATACGAATTGCTATAAAACAATATGCGCCTCGTGATTTCCGGTTAATCTATACCAATTCTCCTATTGCTCGTGCCAAATGATTGGAACGATTAAGTAGAGGGATGAGGCAATATAAAGTGTGGGGATGTATGCTTAGTGGGTGAGCTGCATCACCCTCAACGCTAGGACATTTTTTCCATCGTGTCCTGCTCTTCCTAGCCAAAGTAACAACGGTGTTCACTCAAATCGGTTAGGAATTAGTCCATTTGAGTTTACCCCATAGTAAGTATACTATTCGTTATACAGGATGATGTGGGATAGGCTAGTCAACCTTGTTAATACACGATCGCTTCAGAATTCCAAAGGCAGTCTAAATGAAATTGCGATGACTCTTTTGAATGAGGTCGTGATGGAGTGTGACTTAATTTCCGCATTCACATGATGTAATACTGGATTCCCCTCCTAGGCACCATGTTCACAGCAAGGTGTAATATATGTGTATGTGTATGCACTTGTTTGACTGTTTGCATGTATCTCCGGTTATATGTTTAACTTGGCACGAGAGGGATTAAGCACGTTGACAACACCGTTATAGCTGATGACCCAACTCGACAGTTAACGTGTTTCATATATCTAAAGACAAATTGCAATTATAGGACACAGAATAATTCATGAATACAGTTCCTCACCCAACTATATGACGTAAATCATCATCTACGTGACTTGTAGGCTGATGTCATAATAATGACGCTATGAATGACTCGATATTGTCTGTTTTTAACGTTTAATAGTCCGACACGTTGTACGAATTGCATGGCTTTACCATTTAATAAACATTTTGTTGAATACTTTACATCTAATTTGACTGGGCACTGTTGCTCCCTTAAGCAGGAGCAGCCCCTTGTCAAATTAGTTTTCTGGGAAATGTTAGTCAAGAAGTTAAGGGATCGATCCCAACACGAGCGAGATATGGACGGGGCTTAATAGGGGCGGGTGGGGCATAGCTAAAACTGTAACGCTCCATTAAATATAATTTAATGTAGACCTTACTAAAGAGAAACTTTCTGTGAATAACGGTAGTCTTATAATGGGAAAAGCTATGCAGTTTATCAATATTGTAAATACACCTAAAGCATGTTTAAGATAATGACACAAATACATCCCAACTCCATTATATCACAAGACCATGCAGTTTCTATAAATAACACCAATGATAGAACACGATGGCAACTGATAGCAATACAGTGTGCGCATATTCTATATTCTAGATTAATTCTAGATTCAGACCGTAACCATTGCTAGCTAAATTCGGTCAAACGATTTCAAAATATCTTCCTATAGAATGTCCATTTACAGTGAAAAGATATGTCTTTGGAAATGTAAGGTTACAGAATCAGTCGTTCCAGTGTTAAATGTTAAAAAAATAGCCTTGTCCTGGTCTGCAAATGGATATTTCCCCAAAACTATACTGCAGATATCGATTGTGGTCGGCTTCATCATGACATGCTTATAAATCAATAGTGAAATACATCATTTATCTTTTAGGATCAAACATACAGCATGCATTATTTTGAACTTGAATAATTCAGTATACACTACTCTAGATTGAATAATACTAGTTACTGTAGGGGAACCAATATGCAAAGATCATCAAATTAACACGGTTTGGTATAGTTGATAGCCATAGATTCTTTAATTCTTAAGTATATCCTGTTAAGGAAAATGCCTGTTATCAAGTAAACATGTATTTTAAAAAGTGTTATAACAACATTGTATTTGAGCACGCAAGTGGAAGCAGACTATAAAAGCATGAGCTATACCTATATACTATATTCATAGATGCACCATATCGAGAAAAAAAATAGGTGCACAATATTTTGGTATTTACAGACACGGCTCCATTTTGGGATTGTGACAATACAATGACACATTTTACGGGGCATGTATGAAGCTTGTTCTAAGTCCAATACAGACATGTAATTCAGATACTTGTTGTTAGACCGTTGCGCCTTTCCTGATGGACTGATTGTAGTGCCAACAAACAAGTGACCTATTTTGATTATGAAGACAGTTAATTGAGTGACAGGCCAGATCACCCCATTGCGCTCCAATGTTGCAGACCTGGTTTCGCTGGATGCGAGACTAATTGCTATTTCTCATTCAGTTTGTGATGCGTACGTACTCATCATCGTAGCATATTCATTAATATCTCTGTTCACATTGGAAATACAAAGTAAATGCCTTCAACGAACATTTAATTTACCCTCCTTTTGGCAGCGTGTATAAATTGCTTTTTTATAAAACACAAACACTACAGAAACCAATGTCAAACCTGACCACATCTTGACACAATCATTCTGCGCTAAATGCTGCAATATAACTTTAGATGGCTTTCCAGAACCCAATACTGAGAACGAGGACTTGCGACAAATTGCTGAACTCATAGCTGGTTAATTCCATATCGTTTGGTTTGAAAGCATGAACTGCTGTGCACTTGCTAATTTCGCAGTTATGTTCCATTTTATGAATGCGTGTATATATAAGTTTACAGTTGTTAATGGAAGCAATGGCCTTTCAATGAGAACAGTATCTTGCAGTAATCTTGTTTTTAAAAATGAGCATTCACGTCTTTTACAATCATTTTTAGGTGTAATAATATCAAAAGTAAGGGGTTAGAAATAAATGCATTTACGTAACTGAGATTCTTCGGAGCGAAAGATTCAATTAAATAGCCAAGAAGCAGCTTTCTGCGAGAAAGAAATTGGATTAGCTGCCAGCATCGGTGGGGAATGTTTATTGAAGCAAGGCTATCTCTATGGAAGAAAGCGAGGTGTTTAACGGAAATTAAATTTACAAGTATCAGTGACATGGTTTTCTTCTTATTCGAGTGAAATTAATACGTGGAAGGAAATGGTGTGTTTCTTTCTGATGAGATAATATGCCCATGGCACATCTTTTAGAGCATGTATGATTGCATTTTAATATAAATTGTACCAATTGATCTAAACGGTGTTACCGTGTTTAATAATTCACTCAGTCAGCTCATCCGCGTTGTAATTGGTATATACTTGTGGTATCTCTCATGGCTATGCCAGTATCTAGAGTACGTATGTGTGTGCGTGCGCGTGCGTATGCGTGTGCATGCCTTCAATAATTCCTCTGTCGATTACCACGATCATCACTAATCTATATTCAACAGGTACAGTGGCAAGCTGCTCAAAATGTGTATTGACTCATCGTTTAAGGTATGCATGGCAGCGTCGATGAATATGACCAAGGTGTATTGGCACACCAGGTGCAAGCTATCCCAAGTTTCCTGGTGGAAATTTTACTATTCAAACATTTCCTTTTTCCGTCTTACAAATAATTGAAATTGCTCTCTCGCGATGTGAATACAATTATGTCTCTATCTCTGTAATATCTGAACGAACACGCCATGTTGGAGAATGCCACTTCAAGAATCTGTGGATTATTGTTCTATAGCAGAATTGAGAACTGTCGCGCTAACATGCCAGAATGTGTGGTATGCATTTGGTTGGAGATTTCCTACTTTAGCACAATATATAATATTTGCCATTATTATAAATTCCTACCTGATCTTAATATATATGCTATTAATTTGGGATAATAGTTATGGAGATAAAACACAATTCGCATGCTTCGGCAGTAAGGGTGGTCCACCATCTACTGCCATACTTACCATAGTATCACAGTATGTGTGAACGTTTCAAAACATGTTGAAGTATCACGGATATGTAAATCACTCCATATAAATCTAACTCATTATAATATTTAAAGGATAACCCAAAGGAGAGCACGGGCAAAGAACCGCCAAATGATGCTTTTGTATAATGTAATTGGAATAAACTATATTATTTTCATATGTTCGAACTCCTAAATACTAAATTTCGCCAAGGAAAGTCGATTTCCTTTAATTTGATAATAATTCCGAAGTGATGTGATCGCATGAATGGGCGTTGTGGTATTACGTCATCGCGTGCGCGATTCTTTGGTGTTGATGATATAGAGCTCACTACAGCTCATTCAGTTACCGCAGTATCATTGAGATGCAATATAAACACTTATGTCTGTTATTCTAATAATTGAATCGAAGCTGATGTTCTACTTTGTAACATTATTAGAAGATAGATTATTTTGCTCTGAAAACACGTGTGATGCAATCTGAAACCATGTGGTTGATTTTTCACGCGATGCCGTCATAGCATGAATTGTGTGGGGTGTAAACAACCCAACGATTTTAATATTGAATGAGGTTATGAAAATGTGTTAAATTATTTTAACGGACAGATCACAGCCAGAATAATGGAAGGCAATATAAATCTGGAGGAATGAATACAATGTGATAAACGATCTCTGGGTTTGGAATGCTTAAGCACAAATGCATATGATGGCAGGGAGCTCACTACATTTTTTCAGCAGACATGAGGAGGTATTAACTTGAAAATTCCACCATTATACAGAATTGTGTCAAGAATATTTAACACTGGATGCAGGTGGTCTTAGATGTTCTCAACCTACTTCCTTCTATGCACCGATTGGAATTACTCTGTAGATTATATAAGCTAGAGGTTGACCTTAGTGAATGCATGCCCCCTCAGTGTTGTTGTTGTTGTTGTCGTTGTTTTTCCTGTTGTTGCTGTTATTGTTGTAATACAATTATATTCTATATAGATATAGTGCACACTATCCACTTACTCTGGATAGATGGGGCTGCCACCGACACTCCGGAAAACGAAAAAGAGTAATGTAAATGACACACAAAGGGATGACGATCAGCTACTCACACATTATTGAAAATTTCCAAATTATGTAGTCTCTTTAAGATCCTGGCTAATCATCATGGCATTTTCACAAGCATGTATCAGTCACAGATGACACGATAAGCGGAGTCACAACACGACCAACTTCTTAAATTATCTCCTAGAAAAGACACGAACGTACTTTGCCACCATGTGAGGAAAATAACAGAACATAACATACTGACAGCTAAGTTAATATGATAAGTAATTTATTAGACGACAATGTGTGGCAAAATTAAAAACATAGATATATGTGGTTTATACATTCATGCCAAGGTCATGTTATGTTGCCTACCAAAGCCGAGAGAGAAATAAAGAGACATAGAGCGAGAGCGTTTATTTAAGAAATCTAATCTTCACCTCTCTCTCTCTCTCTCTCTCTCTCTCTCTCGCTCTCTCTTTCTCTTCTCCGCTGTTCACCTCTTTCACGATCTCTCCTAAGATATTCCTTTATATGTAGGTCTATAACAACTATTAGCTCTTTAACATTGCATTTACGTTGAGCTTTGATAAATCATACCCGACCTCATAGGCAATATACATGTATTATCATTTAGCTACTAAACTGTGGGTATCGTACTTTGACGGCATCATACAGAAACTATCCGTTCTCGATTATTTTGAATGCGCATTTAAGTTATCATATTAATATATTACGGAGATGCTTGACTCTACATCAATGCCCCCCCCCCCCCCCCCCCCTTAATGACCTATAGACACACAGATATATGGATCATTTGAAAATTTCACACATTGGCTGACCATCTACAATATTCGAGATCTGTGACAAGAATGGGTTGGATTACCGATTCGACATAGCTGTCCTTACTCATAAGGCCTGTGATGTCTTGGGTGATACCATCGAGATGTCAATGCGATTGCGCTAGAGCCAAATCGAACAATAACCGCTACAAAACTTTTTATATCCTGCACAATTCTCCAAGAGCCCGTGCCAAGCGATATAATGATTGGATCGATTACGTAGCGAGAACAGCCAATGCTGATGATGCGTTTTAAATTGTTCATGTCGAACACTAGGAATATTGTCTTGACGTCAACGTGCCAAGGTAGCGACTGTTTTCAGTCAAGTCGCATATGAATTAGTCAATTTATCTCTAGTCCTTTGTAACTATGTTATCTGCCATCCGGGATGACTGTGGCTCCATATTATGGACAGTATACAAAGGCTGGGCTGGAGATTTCTGAATGCATTATAGATCAGCATATGTGGACAGCATGACAAAACCACAACAGTGAATGCAATCATTCGCGACAACGTCATCCCAATCAAATTCCCCATAATACATTGGGAGTGGCGCTATTTTTGGCGCCATACTTTAACATTACGAGTAATGGGCCATTACCTCTTAATTAGGATTTCTTTGCTATCTTACAAAATCCAAGCATGATTTGACGTTTTCTGATACCGGGCAGGGTTATTACAGATTCTTAGATGCAAGATCCTATGGTTTGAGCCCCTTGTAAAATGTAAGCAACGTGTTGCTATGGAGAGTTCTCATTAGCATGTAGTAAGTTTGGCCCATTTTAATGGCGGCCGGGCTCAAAATGCCAGGATGTGCGAAACTAGGAATAGCGATGAGGCAATGCCCACTCTCACTACATTAGTGGAGTGTATAGTCTGGCTTGTCTGTGAGCACGGGGGTATTAATAAATGTAAGGAATTACAATCAATGGTCGAGAAGAGCTAAATACCAAGTGACTATTATTGAATTTATTGGATTTTCGGAAAATCAAATTAGACTCAACACAGATTTGAAAGACGGTGTTCAGAAACACATCCATATATCACGGTCAATAGATTTCTAGCTAAGCGTCGCACATTCATAGCTAATCTATATTCGCTTTGTAGGCATATTCTGATCGAGTTTAACCCTTTGAATCCTGAACGTCCTGAATCTCAATTTCCTGATGACATGTAAGTTGCTAAATATTTTGAAACTCATTTGACCATGGGATGTTTGTGCATATGGCAGCAACCTCTCCTAATAAACTGTGTTTCAAAATAGTCAACAGCATATTTATTAAGCTATGCATTCATTACAACATTTGAGGCATGGACCATTCCCACTTTCATTAGAGACCTACCTTATTGTGATGGCCAAGTCAGCTAACGCGTCTTCTATTTGATGAAAATGCCAGATATTTACCAGATCTAACCCCTATGCTAGAATACGTGAGTAATGGCTAGGTCATAACAATTTATTATTTTGACAAGCCTTCCTAACATACATTTTAAGGCATTGTTTACAACATTCTTCCCGCTAGGAATTGTTTGCAGCCAAATAATTTTCTGTAACTCTTTTTTTTCTAGATTTATTATCCCTTTAATGGTCAAGCAGCTCGAAATGGCTTTGCAATGGTCATGAGAAAAGCCCATATACTTGCCAAGATAAGACCATTTCTTTAAATTTGCTACTGGCATGGCTGGCTCGTTTCACTTTGCTGCAAATGGACACTGACCGAGAACACGTTTTGGATTTTCTCGATCGATCCTGCCTAGACTTGTGGCCTTTCTCCAGGCAGAGCCCAATTATGATTTCCGTTGCAACCCTCCGTAAGAGAAGTTCCATTCATACCAAATGCAAGGTCTATATCTCACCTTTCAGGAAATCTATGTTGGACATGTGGGTGTGTGGTTAACTAAAAGGTTACAGCGCTCTGAATACGGCTACCCGCCAACAAGTTAAACACAATATAACCACCAAGCCATAACCATGAGTCATGCTCCCGAAGCTATGGTTAGGATAGAGATATCCCTATAGTCTAGTTACACTATCGTTAAAGGTTCTAGTTAGTTATAAGATGTTCCAGAAACTATCGTTAATCTCTACGATATTGTTAAAATAACAACAGCCCTAGACCTCTTGTTAAAGTGTAGTTAACTCGATCACTCGTTATTACAACAGCATATTGTAATGCGTCGATGCTTATTTAGCGCGTGTGTGAATGGAAAGAAGAATTGTGCATAGAAATCTGAAATTGTTATTGCTATGGCTGCTATTTCAAATGCCATTCACCACGACAGACGCCGTGTGCAAGCTGCTCCAAGAGTATTTCATGACAGATACCATCATTTGGATACTTTTACAGATGATGAACTTGTAGCAAGATACCGCCTTGCTCGTGGGGCCCTTGCATATCTGTGTAAATAGCTTCGTGTTGATTTAGAACGTCCTACAAGACGTTTTGATGTCTTACCTGTGTCAATTCAAATTCTGGCCGCGCTTAGGTACTTTGGTACTGGAAGTTTCCAGGCTGTGACAGGTGACACTGTAGGCATAAGTCGTTTCTCTGTTTCGCGGTGTGTGCATCGTATTGCAGATTCATTGGTGAACAGACTACTGGCGAGGCATGTACACTTTCCAAGAGGCAACCATGGCCAACAGGTGATAAAAGAAGAATTTTTTGAACTTGGTAATTTCCCAAATGTGCTTGGTACTGTGGATGGTACGTTCGTTCCCATGAAAGCACCTAGTGGCGATGAACATTTGTACATTTGCAGAAAAGGTTATCACGCTCTCAATATCCAAGGTTTTTATTGCTGCAAATGGGCGATTTTTGGATATCGTGGCAAGAAAGCCAGGGGGCACGCATGATTCGGCAGTGTGGCGAAACTGTGCTCTCGCAAGGGATACGTCAGCAGGACGGTTTAGAGGTGGATGGCTGCTAGGGGATAATGCGTATGACATAACACCATGGCTCCCAACGCCAATTGCAAACCCGTTTAACCAAGAACAGTGTGCATATAATCGCGGCCACCGTACAACGCGCTCTGTCGTTGAACGTGGTTGGTTTCGGGAGATGGAAGTTACGATTTCGTTGTCCTCATACAACTGGAGGTTGTTTGATGTTTTGCCCAGAACGTTGCTTGAAGGTGGTTGTGGCAACAGCCATTTAGCACAACATCTGCATTGAGCGCAACATTAGATTGCCAGAAGATGGCGAGAACAATGATTTTGAGAATGATGAAGATGACCCAAATATGAATGATGATGAAGTACAGGCTCGCGATGAACGTGCTGCTGGTGTACAGGCGCGCAATGTGCTCATTCAAGGGCATTTCGCAGTTTGAACTACTATAAACAATTGAGAAATAATTGTAATGATTGCATTTATTCTCATGCTGTATAATCATAAATTATATCAAAATTAAATATGTAACGGCATAATAAATTTATCCAGTGTTATACATTATAATGCAGCAGTTTACTGCTGAATAGATATACCGTAGCTACAGATCGAGGAGAGTGTAGGTATCATCTTTATCCCAATTTGCAGATACACCTTTACTTGTACTGCACAACTCTCGTAGCAAAGCATGTTTTTCCCTTTTCGACTGACAACCATTCCTGTTTCACCTGCAATCGCTCTGTTTCTATTTGTAATCTTTTGTTTCAAATTTCTATCAGTTGTAATGTTGGATCTGCGATGGACCTAGGATTTGTGCCACGTTTATTTGGGTGCGCAGTATTACCAGCGACTTCAATTGAAGGTGACTGTGGCTTTGCTGAGATGGATGTCTGGTTACAAAGAGAGGGAGAGATGCTTGTTATTACGGTTATATCCTGCGTCGCCTCGCCATCTTTGCTTGTTGACTGATGTGGTGAAATCGGTGAAATGTTGATGTTGTTCCTGACTGGGAATTCACAATCTGTATCATGTGACGCACTTACTGTCGCTTGCACCGTGTTCTGGGGCGCCGTTTCTGACGATTCAATAGCACCTGGAATGCCTTGGAGTGATGTCTGTCCTAAGACGTCCAACAGCTTTTCTTTTTGATCGTTTAAGCTGATACCAAATGCGGTGCCACCTCCTGTTTTTGTTCTTCCCCGTCTTCTCTGCATCTCTTTTGCTTTGGTATTGCTGGACCAATCCAGCCACTTTCGTCAAATTTCTTCGACGCATCGAGCTGTTGTAGACATGGCATTTACTGAAGCTGTTGCTTCTTTCCAAGCTAACCTCTTTCGATCGTTAGTAAGTGTGTCACTGAATTTTTATAAATTGTGTCTTTGCGCCTTCTAACATTGCCCACAAGAACATCAAGCTCGTCTTGAGTGAATCTCGGCCTTCTCCTTTTGACCTCACTAGCCATATTTCTCTGAGAATATATGCATAGTTTGTTTAATCTCAAAAGCGTTCAGTTTCCATGTGTTCATTACATGTTTCGATACATGTTGTGGGAGCATCATGTCTTGTCCAGTCGATACGTCCGTCCGTATATACGTCTGTCCATGTATGCCCAGAAAATCTTATCACTTTAACTCCCGAAGATACTGGCGAATTCTACGAAGCTTGGCACGATGATTTACATGGATATATAATCTTATTGGTAACATCATTGACTTTGGTTATACATGACCAAAATAAAACCTTTATTAACATAGACTAATAAAATGGAGTGCCATTGGACAAACATAGGCAAACGAAAATTCTAAACGATGGCGCTAATCCGGATCCATACAGCGTACATAGCTTAGGTCAAATGTAACTTTCAAGATCATTGTATAACATAAGGACCTTTCGTGTGTCAAAATTTGCAGCAAATCGATCCTGCAGTTTCCGCATATACAGACAGACAGACAGACAGACAGACAAACAAAGAGACATACAGACAGACAGACAGACAGACATACAGACAGACATACATACAGACAGACAGACAGACAGAGGGACAGACAGACAGACAGACAGACAGACAGACAGACAGACAGACAGACAGACAGACAGACAGACAGACAGACAGACAGACAGATAGGATGTCTGGTGGATGGTTGGATGGGTGGGACGTAGGACAGACAGGCAGCAATTCAATCTCCACTACTACACCTTCAATGAAGCGTGCGTGAACACTTTGAACGGTAATATATGTATGAGTGTTTCACAGCACAAAGAAAATATCCGAAAGGCTGATTGAAGGTGTATGCTTATAATGTGTCAATTTCAGCGTTTCAATTGGCATCCCTCTTCCTATGCGATCCGCTAAAAAGCGAGAAGCTAATTACTTGGTTACCAATCGCTGCTAACGAGACCCCGACGAGAACATAACTACTGCTTCGGTTACTTCTCGTTAACGCTCTAGTTAGGGTCTCGTTATTACGGCTAGCGATATCTTTAACCCTGCATATAACGATATCTTCGGGAACATGGGCCAGATTAGTCATGCTAGCCTAATCGTTTTAAGAATCCTCACAATATTTAATAATTGACACATACTATACTTATAATTTATTTTAATTAAAGTGTATGAGTGATGCAACATATATTCGGCTTGTAATGCTACTTTAATATTAACCCATTGTGACGTCACAGTACGTACGTAGATTTGTTAAAAATATGTTCTGTATATCCACAAGTACAACACCATTCTACGATGTAGGCCCTAGTATACTAAAATGAATAAGTACACGAAATATAATACGTGCTCATATACATTAAGCCTTTGTTTGTTCAAACACATTTGTTACAGGATAAATTCTAAAGTTGTCAATCGATGTAAAAATACAATGCATTTCAACTTGAAGCGTAATCTATTGTTTCCGACAGTGTACATGAAAAGCTGTAAAGCAGACGATATGTTGAGAATTATATGGAGCACTACCAACTAAATATTCAATACGCATTAATACACTGCAGATACTTAAGTCACAGTTATTACTAAATAGACCCATTCAAAGACACAAGTTTGTCAGTAGCCAAGGTGTACATTGCTTAAATTTATATTCATGCTGCGAAGAGGATATACTTTTATAAATGATTACTCTCATCAGACATATTTGCAAGAGGCAGGGGATGACATTTTGCTGGAAAAAAATGACCGGAAGCCATGTATAAATATCGACCCTCCACCTGTAAAACAAAAAAAAACATGGCTTGCACACATCGTACAGAACTTAGCTCCGCCATTACAATCCCAGGTAGATGGAAACTGTTCGTGTGCGGATATTTCACCTCGAAGCTGGGGACAAACCTGTAGGGTTTATGCATGGGATCGCATGGAGATGGGACACGCAGCAGCAATGGAGATGCACTGATGGCATTATTTAGTTCTAATCGCGTATTTCCCACAAATACGTCTTTTAAACACCCATGCCGCCATCGGACATCATGGACCGGACACATTGCTGATCGCATACGCCCCAACACGTTCTAAGGCTACAACAGCTGTCTTCAACCAAATAGACTGCATACTATGCAGGACAGAAGCAAAACCCGCACTTCGGGATGCTCGTTCCTATGGAGGCACATACCACAATTCTGACCGTAAGCCAGTCATTACACACCTTCAGATGAACACTCTTTACCTAATCTGTACATGCCATACCAGACAGGAGGGTAGATTCGCATACAACCTACCCAAAGCCATCAGCGACACTGATACTCAAATGTCATACAAAAAGAGCCGCGGGGAGCACGTAGCTAACATTGTCGTCAGCTCTGATCTGAATGAAGCCATACGCAAAATACTGACATCTATGGAATTATCTGCTACCAGCACCATAGGCGTTCTTAAAAAAACAATCGAACCAGTATACTGACGACCCTCTAGTAGTAAAACTGTCAGCAGAGCAGAAAATGTTATGGCTGTGTTTCTAGGAATGTGGCCAAAGGGAAGACCGCAACACACTATGCTAGGAGCAGATATAACATTCTGCGCCACATTAGCGACTGCTTAAATGATCTTGCTATTCAACAGGCAACCTCCCTAGGAGATGAAATCTCACCCATGTGTGACTGTCACACAATGTTTCGGGCAGTCCGAGCCCTAGGTTACTGACTACACACCACCACCCAGTGTAGACAACTCTGAAGGTCACTTTATAGGGACTGACAAAGTCGAGGCGATTCGAGAATGGTTCACGGAACAGTTTACTGACCACGATGATGATCCCTTGCACCCGTTCTCAGGAGAGCATAAGCCATTACTAACACCAATTAAAACAGCAGAGGTTGAGAAGGCACCCTGAGAAATGGGCGTGCATCTGGACCTGATGCCATGAGCAATGAACTATTCAAATATGCAAGTGGCATTATCTCAAAACCGACCTAATTAATTCAGCTTTTATGCACCACCTTCTCATCGAGACTGTAGGCCAAGGCACCCTTATCGCACTAACAAAGCCCACGAAGTCACCTGGCCTCCGGTCAATCTGTGGACCAATGTGCTCCTCAACAGCATATGGAAAACACTATCCAATGTTCCTCTATGCCGCGTCCGAGACGAGATCGATGACTTCACAAGATCATGTCAAATTGGCTTCAGACGGGGACTCAGCTGCATAGCCATTGCATGGGCTCAACGCATGCTTGCGTCGGTAGTCATATTCAAACACTGACATTTCCACAAAATGGGCATTGCCATATCACGAGCCTTCGTCACAAGTACACGCTCAAAGATCCTAGATGTACTATGCCAGGCAAGTTGCAATGAAGACGAACTGCGTCTATTGAGGCTGCTGCTTTCTAAGCCAAAGATGGGTGTATGAGTCAAGTCAGTGATGTCTGTAGTGTGTGAGACCTCAATAGGCTCCCAGAGGGAGATGGTCTATCTTCGGTGACTTTCAATGTTACTTTGCTGCTGCATTGAACTCCGTGTGTGAAAGTTCCAAAAGACACCCCCACCCACCCCACCTCCCCCAGTGGCGATACTGGGTATGAAGCTAGAGATGAGATATTCCGATGATGTGGACTTCATAGACAAGGAAAAGAATCCCATTGACGTACTTCTCCCCATAGCTGTAAGCAAACTAAACATTGAGAATCTCTGTATGAATGCATCCAAAACAGACTTCAGCCACATATACCTATCTACAAAGCATGAAACTAATGAAAATGACGATCCACTTCGTGGCGGAGAGCCATGGAGGAAATGTAGAATCATGGGCTTACCACTTAGCGAGCTTGCTGACATTGCTGCACGCTACGCCATGAGGAGCACACCTTTCAATTCCATATGCAAGCAATGGATTCGTAGATCAAATATTCCATTGATCAAAACGCTACGTGTATACAATGCAACTTGTGGATCCTTGGAGCGGTATACCCGTAACAGCTGGGCAGTTGTAAAGGCAGCTCTAGCCAAACTCGATGCCTGCTACCGCAAACACCTACGCACCATCGCTGTACAACGATGGGCAGACATCATAATTTCTAATTATGCGCTATACAAGATGTGTAATACATCTTCGCTGTCTGTAAAAGTCGCCCAGCAATGATGGTCCATGCTTGGCCATATGCTAATGATATCAGAAGAGACACCAGCACAGAGAGCCTTGAAATTCACTCTACTCGGAGTCAGCAATTACAAAGCCATGAGAGGACATCATTGCATACATCTGCTACGGGGTTACCTCAGGAAAGCAATACTCGGTACACTCACGTCAAGAGATGGACCTGAGGAAGCTAAGGATTTCGGCTGTGGACAAGACACATCGGGCAAAAGCGAAGAAGGACTGATTGCAGCTGTAGTATCGTTCTACTACTAAGATCGTAGAATACAGTAATTATACATACACATTCTGTTCAATATTGTATACCTATTTTAACTGGCCGCTGACAGCAACAGCACCCAGTCAAATTAGTACCCGCATAGTCAATAGCTTACTTGTGTAGGTTTCTGGAAATTGAGTGTATGCCCATCTGCACAGCTTAGTATAGGATTATATATATGGTGAAGCAACGTTAGAGATGTGACTTTGTTTACCAAATGGTGAATGGTGGCGTTGGACATAAGACAATTGCCTTTAATTTAATGCACTACATGAACACATTTCTGTGAATAAAGTTACCTTTAATATGAAGCAATGGACCTTTCCATTTTAGCTATGCCCCGCCCATCACCAGCTAAGATCCACTCACACCTCGCTGTGTTGGGATTGATCGATCCCCAGATGCCCTAGCCATTAATTTCCTGAAAACTACACAGGGAGGCTGTTGAATATTTTGTAACTATTTCGACTGGGTGCTGTTGCAGCAACAGCGCCCAGTCAAATTAGTTTCAAAATATTCAACAGAATAAGTATTAAATAGTAAAAGCAAACAATTTGTACAACAACGCATAGCCCGTCTCCAACTATGCTTTCGTGACGTACTTATCGACGTCATTCATGACGTCATTCATTATGATGTCATTGTACACATCACGCAGTGCATTATGGCGTCATGTGATGGGTGGGTACTCTGGAAAGGTGAATGTATGTAGTAAAAGTTGTAAAACTGTAAAACATGTTACAGGTGAAGGCACAATGCAGTTAGTCCGTTTTATCCATAGACACACCACTCGGTAGTTAAGCTCCACCCACGCCAGCATGCTGGGCTTGATCGACCACTGCACTCTCTGAATCTCAATTTATAGATCACTATACAGTAAGCGGTTGAATATTTTGAAATCAATTTTACTGGGTACTGTTACTTTCTACGCTTGCCTACGACGGCAACAGCGCCCAGTCAAATGAGTTTCACAATTTTCAAACTCATGTGTATTACATAGTACGGACATACACTTCGTACACCCGTACATACTACTAAGCGGTTAAGACGGACTAAATCAAGCCATAATCTATATTAAGATTAATTCGGGATACAACATTTAGTCCAAGTGAAGTAAATAATTTACCTCTCGGTTCAGAAATAAAGTATTTACTATTTTGATATTGAGTAATTTTTGCATACAAGACTGTATGATCGAGTGTTAATAGTTACTGAATCGAGCTAAAATCATTAAGTTAGAGTTTGTCAATCAGACAGATATTGTTGATAGCTATGAATTTTTAAATTCTTCAGTATGTCGTAAGTTTTAAAAGTGCATGCTATCGTGATAATATGGATTTCAAAACATGAGATATTGTTTGATTTTAAAATGCACCCGATTTAGAAAAAAATAGGCGTTGTAAATTATGGTAGCTATAGAGAAATCTACACCTTTGGATTCTGTAAGTGAAATGGCGCATTACAATCATCCATGCAGATTGACTTTGCTTTCATACCCACTACTATAATGCACGCTATATGTATTGCTACATACACGGTATTGTCAGAAATGTAAAATGAATGGGCAGACATACAGATGTATAAATGGATGGGCTGATAGACTGCGTGGATGATAGCTTGAGCAACAGCCCCTGACTTCCAAAAATCTCAATTCGATGGCAACTATTCAAGAAAGCTCATGAATATATTGAAACTGGAAGCTGTTGGTTTGTTTATTAAGCTTGCTCTCGGAGATTTGCTAGTTTCGTGACGGATTTTATTTGATATTAACGCCAGCTAACATTGTGCACATTTTGATTATGATGTCGGATACTTTAGTAACTGATCAGATCCCACCCGATGGACCTCTACAGTTTAATCCCTCAATCATATGACGTGATGATCAAATACATGACGTGTAGGATGACGGCATACTTGACTACGTAATGCACGAGGTAGCTAAGTTCGTCACGAACGCATAAGTGATGGCGGAGTAAGCGTTGTTGTATGAATTCTATATCTGTATTATGTAATACTATGTACTAAACATGCTGTTGACTATTTTGAACTAATTTAACCATAGGCAGCAACAAGTCAAATTAGTCTCAAAATATTAAACAGTTTAGCTATATACTTTTCCGGCAATTCACCTTTCCAGAGTATCCATCCGTCATCTGACCTCGTATGACGTCATAATCATCTCAACTCGTGTATGATGACGTCGCAATCAATACGTCACAAAGGGTTCCATATAGAGCGTCGTCAAATATCACAATACTCCGACGCGTTGTATGAATTGTATGTCTTTGTAATTCTTTGCTATTTAATAAACTAATTTGACTGGGCGCTGTTGCTGCCTTAGGCAGCAACAGCGCCCAGTTAAATTGGTTTCAAAATATTCAACAGCTTACCTGTGTAGGTTTTTTTTAATTGATAGCCAGGGTGTTCAGCGATCGATCGATCCCAACATGAGCGAGATGTGGGTGGAGCTTAGCTAGAGATGGGCGGGGCATAGCTAAAATGGAAAGGTCCATTGATAGTCAGTGAGTTCAAGTATTGGTCGAGTGCAGCAAGGACGAAGCATCTGTGAAGTTTAGCTACAGTTGGGTGGAGCATGGTTGAAACTGGAGTTTTCCATTGTTGTCCTAAATCATAGCATATGATTTCCTAAGATTATAGGCTGATTGCTGTATCTCATCCGGTTTGAGACGAGTATGCACACACATGTATCATCTACATTTATCATACTGTTTCCTTTCATGTTGCAAATACAATGTAGGCCTATAATGCAAATACAATCAACTAATATTTAATTTACTATCGTGCGCGCAACAGTAATAGTGTGCTTTTCTATTAAACACACACCCACACTGCGGAAACCATTTGCCATCAGTCTATATTTTAGCAAACTCACTTCAAATGAAATGTTCCACTATGAATTAGCTAGCTATTGCGAAACCAGTACTGAGAGCGAGGATTTGTGTGAATTGGCGCAACTATTAGTTTCTAATTCCACATCGTTTGTTTTGTAAAGAGGTAATATCACGACGTGTTCAGTCGCTGCACATGCCGCTGGTATGTAAATATCTGCCTATGCGTTCACTAATATTGAAATTGTATTGCTAAATTCGCAGCAATGTTCCAGTTTATACATGAGTTTTAGTAGATATTTAAAGTTGCAAATTGATGGGGATGGTTGGGGCAATGGGGTGCAATCACAGAGAGAAACATCTCGCAGCAATATTGTTTTCAAAATGAGCATCCGCACGTTTTACAACACGAGCTTTATTAATAGGTGCCATACTGTCAAAGGCAGGGGTTTAGAAATAAATGCCTTTAGAGATAACTGAGATTCTCCAGAGGGGATAGATTTAATTAAAAAGGCAAGAAGCGGGTTTCAGTGAGAAACAGAGTTGATTAGCAATGCAGGGGAATGTTTCTTGAAGCAATGTTTTATCCATGGTAGGAAGAGAGGTGGTTGGCGGAAATTACGTTTACAAGTATCAGTTGCTTGGTTTTTAATCTCAATATACTGGCATTAATACGTTCGAGAAGATGACGTGTTTCTATGAGATCTATGCCCTTCTTTCTTGTATATGTAGATGTCGATATGGTAGTAGCAACTGAGACAAACGAATTCACATATACACTCGAGAAATCAGCAGTGGCTGATTTGATAATATATCGGTGTCTGTATAGCCACTTAACAACTGTACTGGTTGATCTAATCTGTGTTTCCCGCTTACATAATGCACGTGGTGCTATGATACACATTCTAAGCTGTACCAGTATCACATTTGGCAGCACACTGTATAGAAACCAGAGCATGTGACAAAGACATAAGCTCAAGATCTCTCTTACTGCCATGCTGGTATAGCATATATGCGTACGCCTGCACACACACACGCACGCACGCACGCACGCACGCACGCACGCACGCACGCACGCACGCAGATATGCCGATTATTCAATAAAAAAACCAATTCATTGTAATAGTAAAGAAATAAGAAATGTAGGATTCTAAAGTTATGATCATAATATTATTTCCCATAAATAGTAAATGGAGATTAGCCAATCAGGGTCCAGCTACCCTGTTATGGCGACAGAGTACCTCTCTAAGAGGAAATCGAGTAGCCCCAGAAGACACACTTAAATCAACTGACTTGTATACTAAAAGACAACATCTCCATACATTTCCGAATCCATTGATCAATACGAACGGAGTTCAAAAGCGAGTACAGCACAGGGTACATATGGAAATGGCAATGATTGAATGGCCGCACTTATTAGATTGCCAGAAAAAGTCAGTCTTTATTGCTTTAGACGAAAGCAGATCTCAAGTATGTATTCAAACATGGATGAAAGCAAAATCACTCGTCGAAAAAGAGAAATGTTATGGACAGAAGTAAATAAGCAAACGACAGTCCTTGACAGGATAAAGTGACCGCATATTGATGGTGTTAGCACAAAATCGTACACAAGCTAACGCAAATTTGAACGCCAAAACATCTTGGAATCAGTCAGTTAATGTGCACCTTTTAGAATGCTCTATTATTGGTAACATCCACGTGATGTTTAAGAAATACGTGAGTAGGTAATGAACACGACAGATCAGAAAAAGACCAAGTAGAGGTAATATGCGCCTGGAAGAATGAATACTATGGGCATAAGGACCAGTTGTTTTGCAATGCTCACATACACAAATCATGTGACGGCAATGTGGTCATCACGTTTGTTCAGCAGACATAATGGGGGTATTATGTTGAAAAAACACCATTATGCAGAATCCTGTCAAGAGTTATTGCCGCTGGGTACTTGTAGTCTTCGGTCGTGTCAACCTGTTTTCTTCTATGTATAGATTGGAAGTATTCCATACAATAGATAAGCTAATGGTGACTGAAGTAAATCAAGTCCCCTCACAGTTGTTGTTGTTATTGTTGTTGTTATTGATATTGCTGTTGCTATTGTTGTTGCTATTGATATTGATGTTGTTGTTGCTGTTGTTGTTGTTGGTGTTGTTGTTCTTGTTGTTGTACAATTATAGTCTATGTGGACATAGCGTGTACTATCTACTTACTCTGGCCTACATGGAGCCCCCATCGCCATTCTGTTAAACTCAGAACAGATTATGCAAATGACACACACATTCAGTTACACACACTTCAGTGAATACTTTTCATAGAATGTAGTCTCTTTAAGATACTGTCTAATTCACATTTACAGTTTATCCATCCATTAGATGATGTCTTACTCAACTAAGTGGCACATATCCTGACGTCATAATCATGGCGTCATAAATGATTGGAAATAGCCTGTATTTAGCGCTTAATAGTCCTACACGTTGTACGATGTGTGTCTTTGCCATTTAATAAACATGCTGTTGAATATTTTGAAACTAATTTGACTAGATGCTGTTGCTACCATAGGTAGCAACACCACCAAATCGAATTAGTTTCAACATATTCAACAGCCTACCTGCGTAGTTTATGTTGTTGATAGTCAGGAAGTTCAGATATCGATCGATTCCAACACGCGCGTGTGTTGGGTGGAGATTAGATAGAGATGGTCGGGGCATAGCTAAACATTGAAATGACACTTCTCATGGTATTTTCACAATCAGGTCTCATTCACAGATGACTGGATATGTGCAGTGATACCACGAGTATCACCATAAATGTATGAGACCGAATGATCACTTTAACACAATGTGAGGAATACAGCGATACATAAACTCAACTAATTTATTAGAAGACAATATGTGGCAAAATTAAAACCACTTGAGAGAGAGAGAGAGAGAGAGAGAGAGAGAGAGAGAGAGAGAGCGAGAGAGAGAGAGAGCGAGAGAGAGAGAGAGAAATGGAGGGATGGAGTGAGGGAGGGAGGGAGGGAGGGGAGAGAGAGAGAGATAGAGAGGGCGAGAGAGAGAGAGAGAGAGCATCTATGGTCTCTAATTGGTATGTGCATGTTCCATATCACTGATATATTATGACATATAGATACCATTCCAATACATTCCCGTATATGGATTACAATTATTAGCTCCTTAACATTGCATTTATATTGAACTTTGATCGGTGGTATTTTGTCTGCTCAAGCAGTAGTGCATGCTGACATGTAGGTATTTATGATCTCCATTCTCTATTTTGTAATAGATATCTTGCCAAATAAGTTCATACTAATCGGAATGGACGCACCAGCGTCCGGCGAACTTAATTTAAAAATATTAAACAGCTTAACTGTGCTATTGCCGTTGCACCGGATTGTCAAATTGTAGGCAGACAGTACAGTTTATTTTGATTGATGCAGAAGTAAATAATATCAGCCTCTATAGGGTATATACAGGTGTTACCATGTAGCTACCGAACTCTGGGTAACTTCCTTTGGCGGCATGATAAAAGAGCTCAACCATTTCATGCCCAAGCAGGCCAAAACCGGCCTCTGCAATGGTATTAAGAAATGACCATTTGCAGGCCACTGTAATACTATGTTATACGATTTACTACTGGAATGACTGGCTCTATAACAGAACCAGGCATTACAGTGACCAATTGTCTAACATAATCTTCTCTTTGGCGTGCAAAGCAACATTGACTAAGGATATATTCTGATTTTCTGCACGAGATTTAGCCATGCGCGGTTTAGCATAGCATGTGTGCTCTATGCATGGCATGTTACATCATCTGAATCGCTATTGCATTTTCCCCCTAGTTATATGAATAACAATGTCTTGCTCTAAATTGGTGGGTGCGCGTGCGTGTTAGGGGTTGAGTAAAATGGGCAACGGTTATATTGTGTTATAGAATAGTAGAAGAATTGTAATAATATGTGGCCCAGTATATGTACAGTATCTGTTATCGATTGTTTTGAATGTGCATTTTCCTTATGATAGCTCTAAGTCAATGTATTCCTTAGCGACCCATACAAATACAGATATAAGGACCATCTGAGAAACCTCACACATTGCTGATCATAAACAACGTCCCAGCTCGGTGGCACGAATGGTTAGAATTACTGTTTCTTCATAGCTGTCCATGCTGATGAAGACCTGGATTGTCTTGGGAATAATAACAAGAATGTCAACGCGATTACGCTTGAGCCAAATGTGATACGAACTGCTATAAAACAGTACACGCTGTTGATTGCCGCTTAATCTATAAGAATTCTCCTAGAGCTCGTGCCAAATAATACAACGATTGGACCGAATACGTAGAGAGAACGCGTAATACGGATGGTGGTATGCGTTTTAAGTTGCTCATGCCGAACACTAGGAATGTTGTTTGACATCACTGTGCCAAGGGAGCAACTGTTTTCAGTCAACTCGGTTAGGAATTAGTCAATTTGAATGTAGCCCATAGTAAATAGTATATTTGGCACCCCGGATGACGTGGGATAAACTAGTCAAAGCGGCCGAAGACGATCGTTAGCCAATTCCAGCGATAGAAGCTGCAGTCTAAATAAAATTACAATTATGCTATTGAGTGAGGACGTGGGGGAGTGAGACTTAATTTCCGTGTTCACATGCGTTGTAAAAGATTTTCATCCTGATGGGGGTGGTCACAGCAACGTGTAATTTAAGTGTATGTGCACGCACCGAGTGCACTCGAGCTCAGCTATACCAGTTTTTTCGTGCATGTGTTTGTGTGTATCTCTGTTTAGTTGTGTGTGTGCGCGCGCAGGTTTGCTCGCGCATAATTGTACATGTTTATGGGAATGTGTGTGATACATTTACATGCATCTATGTATCATGCTATGCTTTTATAATCGTATGCGCGTACATGCGTGCGTGTGTGCACATGTGCAATGTTGGAAAATGCGCATGCATTTGTCTATGTATGTGTTCATGATGAAATACGATTTCTGAAAAGGTGGTCACTTAGGTCATGTCTGACTGTGGCACTATTATGCTAGGTGATGATAGCAAGGCTGTGCGCGGTTTTTTAATTGTACTTTGAGCAAGTTGTGTTTAAAACCTGTATTTAACTCGCACAATAAAAATCCATATTGTACTCGGAAATGTTAAATAACCTAATAGTGTAAGGAATTACATTTAATGGTCGAGAAGAAACCAGTTCATGACAGAACTAAATATCCAAGTGACTATCAAGGCATGGGTTCGATATTGTTCATGTCCGAGAAAATAAATTTGGCTCAATACAGATTGGAAAGACTGTCGTCTGTACCACAGGCAGGTGGCTTAGTCCAATAGATGGGTCCATTTCTAGTTACGCTCCACCCATTCGTAGCTAATCTCTGTTTAGATTATAGGCCCGTTTCAATCGATGGTAAGCCTTTGAATACGGAACCCCAATAATCTAAAGCTCCTGATATCATGTACTTGGTTGAATATCTTGAAACTCATTTAACCGAGGAGATGTTGGTGTCTATCGTAGCCACCTCTACTATGAAATTTAGTTACAAAAATGTATAACAGCTAACATCCTTCAACCCATGATACACCTCAATTGCCGAAACACCCCAAGCATTTGTCGTGATTTTAAGACTCAGGGTACACTCATAGGAGGTTGCCATGGTGTTTTAATAAAAGAGGAAACCCATACTACTACAATATACAAGGGGTAATACAAATATATAATACCAATACGTCAGAGAAAGAGATAAACACTAAATAAATAGTGTCCCCTTTTGAAACCCTGACACCTACCAACAAATATACGAATAGATAGTACAGTCGTATATTTGTTAGTTTGAACCACTTTCTAAGTGGTTCACTAGCGCCTAACCGATTACAGTGGTTTCCTAATGCATACTAACATATTACAGTCATATATTTGTTAGTCTGTTCGAGTTGACCGGGAACAGCCAACTGACTATAAAGATTTATAAAATCAAAGTACTAGGCTTGCGCTTACAAATGACAAAGGAATTAAATCCACTCACTCAAGCGATCTTGCCAACTATAATGCGCTAACTAACGAACTATAGAAATGGCATACTGGCGCGGGGAGAAAAGTATTGCATTGACCACAGTAAGAGGAGACCTATTAAATGGCTGAAACCGCCAGCTATGAGGAGTGCCTTTAGAAAATGGAGACACAAAATGCGCTCCAACCAAGACAAGAATTTGCAAATTAAACATAACGTTTGAAAGGAAATACTAATACGAAATATATGTACAAAGTTTATCTACAAAATCGCGCTAGAAACTAGCAAATTCGGGCAGCAATTGCAGAGCTAAATAAACGCGTGCGTTCACTTCGACTACTACTACTACTGCTGCTGCTGCTGCTGCTGCTGCTGCTGCTACTACCACTACTACTGCTGCTGCTGCTGCTGCTGCTGCTGCTGCTGCTGCTGCTGCTGCTGCTGCTGCTAGTACTACTACTACTACTACTACTACTACTACTACTACTACTACTACTACTACTACTACTACTACTACTACGACTACTACTACTACTACTACTACTACTACTACTACTACTACTACTACTACTACCACTACTACTACTACTACTACTACTACTACTACTACTACGACTACTATTACTACTACTACTACTACTACTACTACTACTACTACTACTACTACTACTACTACTACTACTAATACTAATACTACTACTACTACTATTACTACCACTACTACTACTACTACTACTACTACTACTACTACTACTACTACTACTACTACTACTACTACTACTACTCTTTGAAGAAGCGTGCTCTACCCTATTCAAAGCCCTCAACCACGAGGTTACTCCTCACGATTCTTGCGCAAAATCAAATCTGAAACATTAGACGGCTTGGAATCCATTCCAGATAATGCCTCAAATCGTCGGCCTACCAAAATTTCTCACAATCGTCCTATTATAGGTGTAGGCGAATCTCGCAAATGCGGAAAGAAAAGGTGCAAATTAGATGAATTTCTCCCAAACCAGAATCCTTTCACGAGCTTTCAGAACAAAAGCAAGTTCCAACTTCAGTCTAATCTAGATTGTGACTCTGAAAATGTTATTTATCTAATTTCATGCAAATTGTGCCAAAAACAGTATGTCGGCGAAACCAAATGTCCATTAAGATGGCGGGCAACTCGACACCTCTCAGATATTAGGCTAGAGGAAGACACACATGTTTCCGAACATTTTAATCTTCCTGACCATTTAGTCCTTCGTGACTTTGAAATTATGCCGATTGAACAGCCACCCCTTTCAGATACGGCAGAAGAAACTGATAAACAAAGAAAACTTCGAGAATCGTTTTGGATTAAAGAACTCGAAACACAGTGGCCAAGGGGAATAAACTCGGACCCATGCTTATCTGATCAACGTGACAAAATTCCATTCATTCTGACCTATAATCGGAAAAACGTTGAAATTTCCAAAATGTTGAAAGATGAGTATCAAAACCTACAGGAGAAACTGAAACAACCCTTTAACAAGCGACCAGTAATTGCGTTCAAGAAAAATCCGAATCTACGTGACATCTTGGTAAAAGCAAATCTCAAATAGCTATCCATAATATCCATCTCAATCATTCAACATTAACCCTTGCATGATGGTCAGCCAAAAACGGTCAATTTAGTGATCTTGGGCAATGTCCATTTGCCGGCGGGGATTGGAGTATTTTTGAAAATTTACCACTGTAATGACTGGCTCGGGAACCGAGACAGTCGTTCCAGTGGTGTATTCTCGGGAATGACCTTGTCTGTGCCTGCAAATGTACATTAAATAAGTAAGCGCATATTTGGATTTTACTGAACAAATTTAACCAGTAAAGGGTTAACATTAATGCCATATGGCTTTCCTCAAACAAAATGACAAATCTCAGGCAGTAGGATAAACCAAAATATCTTAAATTTTTGAATTTTTTCAATTATTGAAGATTCTGAGCCAGTGCGTTGACAATATTGACTACTACTACTACTACTACTACTACTACTACTACTACTACTACTACAACTACTACTACTACTACAACTACTACTACTAATACTACTACTACTACTACTACTACTACTACTACTACTACTACTACTGCTACTGCTACTACTACTACTACTACTACTACTACTACTACTACTACTACTACTACTAATACTACTACTACTACTACTACTACTACTACTACTACTACTACTACTACTACTACTAATACTACTACTACTACTACTACTACTACTACTACTACTATTACTACTACTACTACTACTACTACTACTACTACTACTACTACCACTACTACTACTACCACTACTACTACTACTACTACTACTACTACTACTACTACTACTACTACTACTACTACTACTACTACTTGGATCATGTGTATTCTTAACGCATTTCGCTTACCATGTTCCGTCCTCCGCATTCCGCTAACCGCATACCGTGTTCCGCTAATGCACATTTAGGCAGACTTAAATACCTCTTATGCCAAATTTAAGCAGATGACAGATACAAGGGTATCATGCTTGTTCAGCGGTGTTAAGATGAGTTGCGTTGCAAGAGACACGTCGTTCGAATTATGTTTTTGTTTCTGTAAATTCTAGTTAAACTGTTATATTATGCCAACGTTATATGTTACAATGTAGATCTCTATATGGTCAAAACGTGTAATTTCGTTCAGTACCAATACATTTCGTACATTTCATACATTTCACGTACTATAAACACTTGTCAAGATTCATCTACGCTGTGAAGTGGTATTCTCTGATGTTCTGGATCGATTTCTCTCTATACTTCAGGTAAGAGATACTTATTGAGCAAATAACCTCGTAAACAAACACATTTTACTCGCAGTTGTTGCATTGCCAGGCGGTAAGGCCTCTCAGTAAAATTGATTTCTTTATATTCATACAGTCTTTGTACCTGTCAAAAATACAACGCGGTCTCTTGAGCGATAGCTTAAATATGAGTGCTATTCTCATGATGGCCCTATTGTATTTGAATATAACGGGGTGGGTGGGGTGAGTATCCAATTTCTTTTCGATTATGATGTCAGATACTTGTGTAACTGATCGGATCCCACACGGTGAACCTTTCCATTGTATCTATTAATCATATGGCGTCATGATCAATTACGTGACGTGTATGATGCAGTCATAAGCAATTATGCCATAAATGATGTAGCTAAGTTCGTCCTGAACGCTTAATTGATGACGGAATAAGCGTTGTTGTATGAATTTCATGTCTTTACTATTTAATACTCATGCTGCTGGATATGTTGAAACTAATTTGATTGGGCTCTGTTGCTGCCATAGACATAGAGAGTCAAATTAGTTTCAACATATTCAACAGCTTACATGTATAGTTTTCAGGAAATTGAGGTCAGGCAGGTCAGGGATCGATCGATCCCAATACTGGAGCATTGTGGGGTGAGCTTAGCTAGAGATGGGCCGAGTATAGTAAAAATTGGATTCCTCCATTATTGTCATAAATCCTAGCTATGTCATCTTACGTTTCTAGACTGATTGCCGTTATCTAATACATTTTGAGGCGATTAAAGGGTGGGGGGTGGGGGGGGGGCTACACACACATGTCTACTCTACAGTTATCATAATGTTTCCTGTCATTTTGCAAATACAATGTATTATGTAAATACGATTAGCTAATGCTTAATTTAATGTCGTTTGCGCAAAAGTAATACTGTGCTTTTCTATTTAACACACACATACGCACGTACGCACGCATGCACGCACGCGGCCACACATATATACGCACGCACTCACTCACTCACTCACTCACTCACTCACTCACTCACTCACTCACTCACTCACTCACTCACTCACTCACTCACTCACTCACTCACTCACTCACTCACTCACTCACTCACTCACTCACGCACGCACGCACGCACGCACGCACGCACTATTTTACATCATTCCATATTTTAAATCAATTTAAATTTAGTTCTAATATAAATTAGCTGTTTTCGAAAACCCCAGACCCGAGACCGAGGATATAGTGTGAATTAGCGCAACTCTTAGTTTCTAATTCTCATTGGTTTGTTTTGTAAATACGTCATCAAATTAAGTACTTAGTCGCTGCACATGGCGGTCTTGACCATATAGACTTTTTCGTGCCGAAATCGCAGCTATGTTCCATTTTGTATATGGGTTTGGGTATATGATTAACGATATTAATGCGGTTGTTTCTATCAAAGAGAGCGGCATCTTGCAATAATGTTGTTTTCAAACTGAGCATCCACGCCATTTACAACACATGCTCTTTAGACGGCATACTATCAAGATTAAGCGTTTAGAAATAAACACATTTAGAGGTAATTGAGGTTCTTCAAGGGGGGGGGGGGGTGCAAATTAATTAAAATGCCAAGACACGGTTTACAGCGAGACACAGTTGATTAAAGGCAGGCCTCTCAGGGGAAGCACTGTTATATCTATGGTAGAAAGAGAGGTGTTTGGCGGAAATTAAGGTTACAAGTATCAATTGCTTCGTTTTAATCTTAGTAGCTTGAAATAATACGTGAGAGGATGGCGTGTTTCTCTCAGATAATGTATGCTGGTGGCACAGATACCGTGAGCGTGTGCCACTCGTGTACTTGTATATATACCATGTTCTCCCGTCTTGTATACGTATATTGCTATGTCTCTGTAGCCACCGAGACAAGGGATATCAGACGTGGTAGAAATGATAAGATAGTAGTGTCAATATAGCAATTTATAAACAGTACTAGTCATTCTACGCCGTGTTTCCTGTTTAAAATACCACACCGGCTGCAATAATCAACGCTCTAAGTTGTAATTACTTGTCTGAACACTGTATAGAGACTAGAGTGTGCAACAATGCTACAACGTGGATACCTCTTTTACTGCCATGCTGGTATAGCCTGCACGCGTGCACGTACGCACGCACGCGTAGTTATGCACGCGCGCACGCAAGCGCGCACACATGCGCACACACACTACTCACGAACACCCACACGCATTCATGTGCGCACGTACGCGCGCACACATTCACACAAGAGCGCATTCCCGCACGTACGTATGCTCGCTCGCTCAGACACGTGGACGCACGCATGCACGCATGCACACACGTGCGGATATATAGATTATGCAATATAAATCTAATTCGTTATAATAGCAACGTAATAAGAAAGGAGAATTACAAAGTTCTGAAATAAAATTATTCCTAATACTATCTCCAATAAATAGTAAGTTCAGAGACCAACTGTCATGTGTGGACAGCCTACCTTTCTAAGAGGACAGGCATCTAGTAACCCATCGAAACACATTTAAATCAACTGGCTTGTATGTTTAAAAAATCACCATCTCCATACTGTTCGGAATTAATTGATCAATAAGAAGGTAATTTAATTCGAGCCTTTTCGTGATTAGAAGTTTCCCTTAAACAACCATTATAATACAGCAGAATGGACTTTTCCAATGTATCCACCAATAATCTGATGACATAGTCAACTACGCGACGTGCTTGATGACGTTCAATCAATGCCATCATGAGTGACGTAGAAAATTCCGTCAATAACGCTCACTTGATGACGGACTAAACATTGGTGTACGAATTGTATGTTTGCACTATTTAATAAGCATGCAGTTGAATATTTTGAAACTAATTTGACTGGGCGTTGTTGCTGCCTATGCAGCAGCAGCATCATCTAGTCAAACTGGTTTCAAAATATTCATCAACTTACATGTATATTTTTGTGGAAATTGATAATCAGGGAGTTCATGGATCGATCTATCTCAACACGGGCACAGTGTGGGTGCAGCTTAGCTAGAGATGGACGGTGCATCGCTAAAACTGAATTCCCCCATTGAACACCATGCCAGGAGTACAACGCAGAGTACATATAGAAATGAAGATGATTGTATGCCCACTTACATCAAATTGCCGGAAATAGACAATCTTTATTGATTGAGACGACTAAAGGTCTCGAGTATGTATTCATGTATGGATGAAAAGAAAATCACTCATCGAGAAGAGAAATGTTCCTGACAGAAGTCAATAAGCACATGACCATCCTTGACATGATTGCGTGAGTGCATATTGATGGTTTCGACAGCAAATCAAACTGAAGTCAATGGAAACTAGAATGACCAAACAATATTACTAAGTCAGGCATTGTGAACCAATTGGAATTCTTTATTACTCGTAGCCTTCGCTGGAAGTTAGGAAATACGTGAAGAGGAAGTGAAAAAGGCAGATGACAATAAGAACAAAGAAAGGTAATATAAGACTGGAAGAATGAATACAGTGGACTTAAGGACCACTTGGTTTGCATTGCTAACGTACACACGCAGATGAAGGTAATCCAGCCATCGCCATGTTAAGCGGACATGAGGGTGTATTATGGTGAAAAGACCATGATTATACAGAATCATGTCAAGTGTCATTGACACTGGGTACTCTTGTCGTCTTAGATCTAAACCTATTTCCTTCTATTTATAGATCGGAATTACTACCTACAATATATACGCTAGAGTATGACTGTACCTATTACAAGTGCTCTCAAAGTTGTTGCTGCTGTTGTTGTTTTTGTACAATTATATAATATATAATATATAGAGAGATAGCGTGCACTAGCCACTTACTCTGGATATCTGGAACAATCCCACCCACCCGGAACCTCACGAAATGGTATGTACACGGCATATATATATATATATATATATATATATATATATGACCTGAGGTCATCAGGTTTGATCAGCGGACATAATGTGGGTATTGTGCAAATCGTGTCAAGACTTATTGGCAATGTTCTCAGCTGTCTGCCAATCTCTCTGCATGACATACCAGTGGTATGCATGCCTATGATTTGCCATTTCACACGATCACTTAACCTTCGTCTTGCCATAGCGGTTCACAATCAAGAGCTAATTCTCTCTGTACAAATAAACCACGGTCATGAACACAACATTCCTAATCTTGTCGCCTAAATCTGTATGTAATGTTCTACACCTCAAACTGGACTTTTACATAACTGAACACGTGTGCTGTTTCCCGCCACGCACGGACATCAAGCGGCGTGAAGTCATGCATGCATGTGCATTTCGTACTTGGAATATATATACACCTGTGCAAAAGTTAAGCACCACCCTATTTTTACGCACATGCGAGGGTATATTCATGTGCTATGAAGAAAGCAATAGCATAAACATTTATGTACCCATCCATCTTAGTGCAAGAGGTAATAATGCAACTAGAGGAATGCTGATTATGATGGTGGGGAAACACTGTATGTTTTTGTTTGAACTTGAAAACGAGGCCTGAATACGGTTACGTTGAGACAACTGACAACTATTGCCCTACAGTTGACACACGTGGCTAGATTGTCATTAATGGTGTCTGAAAACGAAGTTTAACATCTGTGCACGAGTTTGAGACTGTCATTATTAATACCGGGTATATCCACCTTGTGCCTGTGTGACGGCCTGGACACGACGTCTCATGCTGGTCACCAACCGACTGATACGCCATTGTGGTATTCGTTGCCATTCAAGATGGAGTGCGTCTGTTAATTCCTGTAGGTTCTGCACAGGAGGATCCCTCCTTCTCACCATGTTTCCCAGAATGTCCCAGATATGCTCAATAGGGTTCATGTCAGGGCTCCTTGCTGGCCATGGTAGGGTGTCGATGGCATTCTGGCGGAGGTATTCATGCACAGCTCTAGCACGATGTGGTCGGGCGTTGTCATCCATGAATATAGGGTGGGTTCCAGGTGCATGATTTACAAAATGAGGGACCACAACTCTATCCAGTATGGAATCTTGATATCTTTGTCCATTTAGTGTTCCAGGTACAGTCAACAGATCCAGCTTACAATCAAATGAGATGCACCCCCATATCATAACGGAACCTCCACCAAATGGAACTTCTTCCATGATGTTACGTTGGTCGTACGCCGTGCGTCTGGACCTCCAAACACGAGTTCGACCATCTGTGGCGTGAAGCAGGAACCGACTTTCATCGGACCAGTGTATCCGTCTCCAGGATCTCATGTTCCAGTGTCTTCTTTCGTTGCACCACCTCAGACGCTCCTCTTTGTGGTGTGCAGTGAGGAGTGGACGTCTGACAGGTCTCCTAGCTTCCATGCCAGCAGCATACAGTCTCCTTTTGATGGTAGACATTGACACTCTATTGCGCGTTTCCCATTGCTGGCTGAGCACTCTGCTGTTGGTGAATGGAGATCTCCTAACAAGGCGTACTAGGGCTCGATCATCACGGGCAGTAGTCTTCTTCGGTTTTCCAGATCTAGGCCTGTCCTTCACCTCGTTAGTTTTCTCATGTTTTGCATTCAAACGACTGATTACAGTATGGTTAATGTTCAGCTGTCTGCCAATCTCTCTGCATGACATACCAGTGGTATGCATGCCTATGATTTGCCATTTCACACGATCACTTAACCTTCGTCTTGCCATAGCGGTTCACAATCAAGAGCTAATTCTCTCTGTACAAATAAACCACGGTCATGAACACAACATTCCTAATCTTGTCGCCTAAATCTGTATGTAATGTTCTACACCTCAAACTGGACTTTTACATAACTGAACACGTGTGCTGTTTCCCGCCACGCACGGACATCAAGCGGCGTGAAGTCATGCATGCATGTGCATTTCGTACTTGGAATTATGTCAGCTAACGCGGGGACAAAAAGTATGGCAGCCTAGTTGTACCATCATGTTTCTACGTTCTATTGTTTTTGCTGGTGCTTAACTTTTGCACAGGTGTATATATATATATATATATATATATATATATATATATATATATATATATATATATATATATATATATATATATATATATACACATATATATATATACACATATATATATATACACATATATATATATATATATATAGATATATATATATATATATATATATATACACATATATATATATATGATGGATAACGGTCAGGTACTCAGACATCGCGTAGCCATTTCCACATTACGTATTGTCCTTTAAGGTCCTGTCTAAGTACCATGGCATTCGTGCACTCACATATTATTCCCAGAAGACTAGCTACCAGCATTGACAGCATGATTATCTCTTGTGATTTATCTGGACCAATACGAACCAGCTTTATCAAAAGTGAGGATACGTAATGGAACAGAAACTACATATTTATTC